>JAXIVJ010009677.1:0-42500 GCA_036785665.1 Chirona hameri | reverse complement strand
CGGTCGGTCGGTCGTCGGTCGGTCTTTCGGTCTGTCGTTCGGTCGTTCGGTCGGTCGGTCGTTCGGTCGTTCGGTCGTTCGGTCGTTCGGTCGGTCGGTCGGTCGGCGGTCGGTCGTCGTCGGTCGGTCGGTCGGTCGGTCGTCGGTCGGTCGGTCGTCGGCGGTCGGTCGGTCGGTCGGTCGGTCGGTCGGTCGGTCGCGGTCGGTCGGTCGGTCGGTCGGTCGGTCGGTCGGTCGGTCGGTCGGTCGGTCGGTCGGTCGGTCGGTCGGTCGGTCGGTCGTCGGGTCGTCTCGGTCGTCTCTCTCTCTCTCTCTCTCTCTCTCTCTCTCTCTCTCTCTCTCTCTCTCTCTCTCTCTCTCTCTCTCTCTCTCTCTCTCTCTCTCTCTCTCTCTCTCTCTCCCCGCTGCCGGCTGCTCGCTCCCGCTCCCCGCTCCCGCTCCCGCTCCCGCTCCCGCTCCCGCTCCGCTCCCGCCCCTCGCCCCCTCGCCCTCTATCCCTCTATCCCTCTCTCTCTCGCTCCCCCTGTGTGTATTGTTGTTGGGCTGACGACTGAGGCTGCGACCCCGCCTCACCACGGATGTCTGGGAGGCTATGCTGCTGACAGAGGCGGACTCAGGTCCGACATCAGGGGAGGTGTCTGGGAGGTCAACATGTTGCCAGGAGCGAGCAATCAGAGCGTGAGACACACTTTGTTCCTGGGTACCATGAACAATCGAATTAATAGCGAGGTCACGCGGACGGGGCGGTCAGTAGACCAATCGAGGAGTATTGTTACAAACGGTGCCAAGGACGTGCAAAGACCGGACACTGGACGCCGTACAGTGGTCAGTGTCCGGTCACTGGACGCCGTACAGTGACCAGTGTCCGGTCACTGGACGCCGTACAGTGATCAGTGTCCGGTCACTGGACGCCGTACAGTGACCAGTGACCAGTGTCCGGTCACTGGATGCCTTACAGTGATCAGTGATCAGTGCGCGCAGAGTTAACCTTCAACGCCTCTGCGTCTCTCATCCCGGCGTAGATGGACTACATTTACATACATGGTGTGCTGCTGCAGCGCTGATCGCTCTCTGGGAGGTCAACATGTTGCCAGGAGCGAGCAATCGGAGCGTGAGATCTTGGAGGACGGAGAGCGGCGGGCCCGAAGCCGACCGATCACCGGCCGTGTCCGTGGTTCCCAAGCCTGTACCGCCCCTCTGCAGCCCACCTCCACCCCTCCCAAGTCACACCCACCTCCACCCGAGGACGGAACTGGTTCCATGAAGCTGGTTCCATGATGGAACTGTAATGCTGCAATGGTGACAGTCTGTCCTCCTCACGAACCTCCAATGGTGGCAGCCTCCCCCCCCCCCCACGAACCTCCAATGGTGGCAGCCTTCCCTCCTCACGAACCTCCAATGGTGGCAGCCTTCCCTCCTCACGAACCTCCAATGGTGGCAGCCTTCCCTCCTCACGAACCTCCAATGGTGGCAGCCTTCCCTCCTCACGAACCTCCAATGGTGGCAGCCTTCCCTCCAGCCTTGGAATTTGGGCCATTTTCTGGACTTTTTGGGTCCAAAGAATTTTGTTCTCTTCATATTTTTTCAGGAAATTTGCTCTCTTTTCGCCTGATCTTACTGACATTGTAGTTAAAATATAATTCAATTTTCCTCAGACGGATTTATTATCTATTACAAATCAGATTTTTTTCTTTCCAAATAAAATAATGAAGAAAAAAAAATGTTAACTTGCCTGACAATACAATTTTACTCTCCACCTATGGATTTTTACTTTCCGGGACCAGGTCATGAAATGAAAAATCCAACACTGCTTCCCTCCTCACGAACCTCCAATGGTGGCAGCCTTCCCTCCTCACGAACCTCCAATGGTGGCAGCCTTCCCTTCCCATGGACCTCCAATGGTGACAGTCTTCCCTTCCCTTCCCATGGACCTCCAATGGTGACAGTCTTCCCTTCCCATAGACCTCCAATGGTGACAGTCTGTCCTCCTCACGAACCTCCAATGGTGGCAGCCTTCCCTCCTCACGAACCTCCAATGGTGGCAGCCTTCCCTTCCCATGGACCGCCAATGGTGACAGTCTTCCCTTCCCATGGACCTCCAATGGTGACAGCCTTCCCTCCTCACGAACCTCCAATGGTGGCAGCCTTCCCTCCTCACGAACCTCCAATGGTGGCAGCCTTCCCTTCCCATGGACCTCCAATGGTGACAGTTTTCCCTTCCCATGGACCTCCAATGGTGACATCCTTCCCTTCCCATGTACATCCAATGGTGACAGTCTTCCCTTCCCATGGACCTCCAATGGTGACAGTCTTCCCTTCCCATGGACCTCCAATGGTGACAGCCTTCCCTTCCCATGGACCTCCAATGGTGACAGTCTTTCCTTCCCATGGACCTCCAATGGTGACAGCCTTCCCTTCCCATGGACCTCCAATGGTGACAGCCTTCCCTTCCCATGGACCTCCAATGGTGACAGTCTTCCCTTCCCATGGACCTCCAATGGTGACAGCCTTCCCTTCCCATGGACCTCCAATGGTGACAGTCTGTCCTCCTCACGAACCTCCAATGGTGACAGTATGTCCTCCTCACGAACCTCCAATGGTAACAGTCTGTCCTCCTCACGAACCTCCAATGGTGACAGTCTGTCCTCCTCACGAACCTCCAATGGTAACAGTCTGTCCTCCTCACGAACCTCCAATGGTAACCGTCCGTCCTCCTCACGAACCTCCAATGGTGACAGTCTGTCCTCCTCACGAACCTCCAATGGTGGCAGCCTTCCCTCCCCACGAACCTCCAATGGTGGCAGCCTTCCCTTCCCATGGACCTCCAATGGTGACAGTCTTCCCTTCCCATGGACCTCCAATGGTGACAGTCTTCCCTTCCCATGGACCTCCAATGGTGAGTCTTCCCTTCCCATGGACCTCCAATGGTGGCAGCCTTCCCTTCCCATGTACCTCCAATGGTGACAGTCTTCCCTTCCCATGGACCTCCAATGGTGACAGCCTTCCCTTCCTTGGACCTCCAATGGTGACAGCCTTCCCTTCCCATGTACCTCCAATGGTGACAGTCTTCCCTTCCCATGGACCTCCAATGGTGACAGTCTTCCCTTCCCATGGACCTCCAATGGTGACAGTCTGTCCTCCTCACGAACCTCCAATGGTGACAGTCTGTCCTCCTCACGAACCTCCAATGGTGACAGTCTGTCCTCCTCACGAACCTCCAATGGTGACAGTCCGTCCTCCTCACGAACCTCCAATGGTGACAGTCTGTCCTCCTCACGAACCTCCAATGGTGACAGTCTTCCCTCCTCATGCACCTCTAATGGTGACAGTCTGTCCTCCTCACGAACCTCCAATGGTGACAGTCTGTCCTCCTCACGAACCTCAAATGATGACAGTCTTCCCTCCTCATGCACCTACAATGGTGACAGTCTGTCCTCCTCACGAACCTCCAATGGTGACAGTCTGTCCTCCTCACGAACCTCCAATGGTGACAGTCTGTGGCCGCCGCTGTCTTGCGGCTCGCCCCGCTCTGGCCGCCGCTGTCTCGTGGTTCGCCCCGTTCTGGCCGCCGCTGTCTCGCGGCTCGCCCCGCTCTGGCCGCCGCTGTCTCGCGGTTCGCCCCGCTCTGGCCGGTACTGTCTCCCTCGGTAACCGTGCCGGCACCGTGACGGCACCGGTGACGGTGACGACGCGGCGTTGCGCGGCGCGCTGAATAGCAACTCTCATTATCAACCGTGATGTGCAAAAGCGCTGGGCTGGTTGGAAAGTCACGTGGCCGGCTGTTCATGTCCGGCACAGCCGCAGGGCGGGAGGAGATGAGGTGGACTGGGGGCTGACGTTATAAAGCCCACTGCTCTCCGTCAGTTGGGTTAGACAGATGTGGTAATATCTGGAAATGGAGGAGGTGTCACCTGTGAACTTATGGGGTTCGTAAGGACGCTGGAAACGAAATAATGTGCGAGAACCACGTTTATATGGTAGAGTGGAAATAGGGAAAGTAGGGCAGCTTTGTCATGTTGGAAATGGAGAACATCCTTTTACCTTACCATATCCCATTAATTAAAATTTTCACTTTTTATCATTAGCTTTATCAGATTCAGTAAGTAGGTAACGTCTCAGAGGCCAGCTTCTGTTGAGTTCCCTATAGCGGCCGGGTACTTTTCCGTCGTGCCCGGGGTGCCATCAACAATGATATCAAGTCCACGTGAGTCGTGCACGCACATGGAGTGGCGAGCCTCCGGTGCACAGTCTGCCAGAGGTCGCACAGTCTGCCACTCTGCGCAGTGGCAATCCGGGGGGGTCGCCAGGGACACTATCGGGTGTCAGCTGCAGCAGCAGGCGGCAGACGAGCTGGCTGGGAGGCGCCTCGAGCCCGTCCGTCGCACCGCACAAGGTCACCACTATCGCACCGTATCAGGACTCAGAGGGGGACCGGGTGGGGGGGGGGGGGGGGTGGGGGGGGGGGGGGGGGGGAGGGGTGCTCGCCGCGACAGGGAGGGGAGGGGTCTGTCTGGGTGGTGTGTGCCGGTGAAATTATGAGGTTTCTGGTACGCGTGGTGTGAGGTGATGAGTCTGTTGCTGTATGTGAAGTATTATCGCACTTATACCGAAACTGGTTTTGCACTGGCAGTACCTGCACTGCAGATCACACGCCAGCTTACCGTGCACGTGATGATGGTGCAGGCGCAGGTGCAGGCGCAGTGGATGCGTCTCTACAATGACACCTGTGTCTTTACAATGACCTGTAGGCGAAAAATGACGATCGAAACTGGTGAAAACCGGTCATTGTTCAAACAACGCCAACAACCCGCCCGCTGTCCCACAGACCTGCTGACATCGGACATTTTGACATCCTGAGACGCCCCGGGGGACATCCTGACATCCTCAGGTACCAGGGGACATCGGACATCTTGAGACGTCCGGGGACATCGGACATCCTGAGACGCCCGGGGACATCCTGACATCTTGAGACGCCCGGGGACATCGGACATCCTGAGACGCCCGGGGACATCAGACATCTTGAGACGCCCGGGAACATCCTGACATCTTGAGACGCCCGGGGACATCGGACATCATGAGACGCCCGGGGACATCGGACATCCTGAGACGCCGGGGGACATCCTGACATCTTGAGACGCCCGGGGACATCGGACATCCTGAGACGCCCGGGGACATCGGACATCCTGAGACGCCCGGGGACATCGGACATCCTGAGACGCCCGGAGACATCGGACATCCTGAGACGCCCGGGGACATCCTGACATCCTCAGATACCAGGGGACATCAGACATCCTGAGACGCCCGGGGACATCGGACATCTTGAGACGCCCGGGGACATCGGACATCCTGAGACGCCCGGGGACATCCTGACATCTTGAGACGCCCGGGGACATCGGACATCTTGAGACGCCCGGGGACATCGGACATCCTGAAACGCCCGGGGACATCGGACATCCTGAGACGCACGGGGACATCGGACATCCTGAGACGACCGGGGACATCGGACATCCTGAGACGCCCGGGGACATCCTGACATCTTGAGACGCCCGGGGACATCGGACATCCTGAGCCGCCCGGGGACATCGGACATCTTGAGACGCCCGGGGACATCGGACATCTTGAGACGCCCGGGGACATCGGACATCCTGAGACGCCCGGGGACATCGGACATCCTGAGACGCCCGGGGACATCGGACATCTTGAGACGTCCGGGGACATCGGACATCCTGAGACGCCCGGGGACATCCTGACATCTTGAGACGCCCGGGGACATCGGACATCCTGAGACGACCGGGGACATCGGACATCTTGAGACGCCCGGGGACATCGGAAGTCATGAGACGCCCGGGGACATCGGACATCCTGAGACGCCCGGGGATATCGGACATCCTGAGACGCCCCTGACATCCTGAGACGCCCGGGGACATCGGACATCCTGAGACGCCCGGGGACATCGGACATCCTGAGACGCCCGGGGACATCAGACATCTTGAGACGCCCGGGGACATCCTGACATCTTGAGACGCCCGGGGACATCGGACATCCTGAGACGACCGGGGACATCGGACATCTTGAGACGCCCGGGGACATCGGACGTCATGAGACGCCCGGGGACATCGGACATTCTGAGACGCCCGGGGACATCCTGACATCCTGAGACGCCCGGGGACATCGGACATCCTGAGACGCCCGGGGACATCGGACATCCTGAGACGCCCGGGGACATCCTGACATCCTGAGACGCCCGGGGACATCGGACGTCATGAGACGCCCGGGGACATCGGACATCCTGAGACGCCCGGGGACATCGAACATCCTGAGACGCCCGGGGACATCGGACATCCTGAGACGCCCGGGGACATCGGACGTCATGAGACGCCCGGGGACATCGGACATCCTGAGACGTCCGGGGACATCGGACATCCTGAGACGCCCGGGGACATCGGACATCCTGAGACGCCCGGGGACATCCTGACATCTTGAGACGCCCGGGGACATCGGACATCTTGATACGCCCGGGGACATCCTGACATCCTGAGACGCCCGGGGACATCGGACATCCTGAGACGCCCGGGGACATCGGACATCTTGAGACGCCCGGGGACATCGGACATCTTGAAACGCGCGGGGACATCGGACATCCTGAGACGCCCGGGGACATCGGACGTCATGAGACGCCCGGGGACATCGGACATCCTGAGACGCCCGAGGACATCGGACATCCTGAGACGCCCGGGGACATCGGACATCCTGAGACGCCCGGGGACATCGGACGTTATGAGACGCCCGGGGACATCGGACATCCTGAGACGCCCGGGGACATCCTGACATCTTGAGACGCCCGGGGACATCGGACATCTTGATACGCCCGGGGACATTCTGACATCCTGAGACGCCCGGGGACATCGGACATCCTGAGACGCTCGGGGACATCGGACATCTTGAGACGCCCGGGGACATCGGACATCTTGAGACGCCCGGGGACATAGGACATCCTGAGACGCCCGGGGACATCGGACGTCATGAGACGCCCGGGGACATCGGACATCCTGAGACGCCCGGGGACATCGAACATCCTGAGACGCCCGGGGACATCGGACATCCTGAGACGCCCGGGGACATCGGACGTCATGAGACGCCCGGGGACATCGGACATCCTGAGACGCCAGGGGACATCGGACATCCTGAGACGCCCGGGAACATCGGACATCCTGAGACGCCCGGGGACATCGGACGTCATGAGACGCCCGGGGACATCGGACGTCATGAGACGCCCGAGGACATCGGACATCCTGAGACGCCCGGGGACATCGGACGTCATGAGACGCCCGGGGATATCCTGACATCCTGAGACGCCCGGGGACATCGAACATCCTGAGACGCCCGGGGACATCGGACATCCTGAGACGCCCGGGGACATCGGACATCCTGAGACGCCCGGGGACATCGGACATCCTGAGACGCCCGGGGACATCTGACATCTTGATACGCCCGGGGACATCCTGACATCCTGAGACGCCCGGGGACATCGGACATCCTGAGACGCCCGGGGACATCGGACATCCTGAAACGCCCGGGGACATCGAACATCCTGAGACGCCCGGGGACATCGGACATCCTGAAACGCCCGGGGACATCGGACATCCTGAGACGCCCGGGGACATCGGACATCTTGATACGCCCTAGGACATCCTGACATCCTGAGACGCCCGGGGACATCGGACATCCTGCGACGCCCGGGGACATCGGACATCCTGAGACGCCCGGGGACATCGGACATCTTGAGACGCCCGGGGACATCGGACGTCATGAGACGCCCGGGGATATCCTGACATCCTGAGACGCCCGGGGACATCGGACATATTGATACGCCCGGGGACATCCTGACATCCTGAGACGCCCGGGGACATCGGAGGGTGAGCCGGGTGTCTGGAGACTCGGCAGCCTGGAGTGTCTGGACTCTGGTGGGCCTCAGTGGTACAGCGAGACGGCTGCCCCCCCCCCCCCCCCCCCCCGCGGCTGGCCCCTCAACCGACGGACCGGCAAACGTAGCAGTTTGTTTATTGGTCAAACGGAGAGGGACTAACTAATTTATGTATTGTGACTAGCGGCCGCCGCGGCCTCCGGAGTGTTCCAGCGTCCGGTGGTGCTGATGTTACACTGGCCACTGCGGTGGTGAAGAAAAGTAAAATGATGTGGTAAAGTAAACTATGTGGTAATTATGTGGTAAAGCCCGTGCTATTTTGTTTCAAACAACAAACTGACGATACGCTCTGTCAAAAATGAGCAACCATGTGTTTCTGCAAGAGCTTCATGGTAGCATACCTATTGGTCTGTTATCTATGCCATGTGTAATATGACTCGTGTTTCGAATTTCGAAATATCTTTGTAATTGCTGGATCATTTCTGGCGGCTATCAGCCTCATTTGATGTGGCCTGTATTTCTCGGCGTGAGGGACGAGGGTGGCGGTGCGGGTACTTCAGACCTTGCGGACGTTAGGCCCGTTATCTCCCCACCCTGCGATAACATCGAGTGCTACAGCGCGCGCAGAACAGACGCGGTTGATTGGTTCCCGACATGACCAGATGGTTATCAACTGACGTTGTTTCATAGAACTGACGTGGTTCTGACGTGGTTGTGACGTGGTTCTGACGTGGTTCTGTAGAACGGTGTCGAGACATCATCAGTCGTTAACGGGCATGCTGAATTATCAAATTATTGATTCATTTGAAGGCGAGAAGTCGGGCTGAATTATCAAATGATTGATTCATTAGAAGGCGAGTAGTCAGTGGGTCTGATATTCGGTGATTTGTCAGACACGCATAACTTTGTAGATATATGACGTGGCTTTTCCACCATTGATACGCCTTCTAGAGATGCCATTTCCCGACAATATACAAGGCTATGCCAAATTTGAGGCCAAACCCAACAAATGTAATCCTGATTGGACCGTGTTAGATTATGGATCGTCTTTGTCGAAAAGTTGCACCTCTAGTGTCCGTTATGTAAGGCACGGGAACTGTCTCTGACTCGTGTCCGTTATGTAATGACACGGGAACTGTATCTTACTCGTGTCCGTTATGTAAGGGCACGGGAACTGTCTTGTTTGACTCGTGTCCGTTATGTAAGGGCACGGGAACTGTCTCTTACTCGTGTCCGTTATACAAGGGCACGGGAACTGTATCTCACTCGTGTCCGTTATGTAAGGGGACGGAAACTGTCCTGTTTTACTCGTGTCCGTCATGTAATGACACAGGAACTGTCTCTCACTCGTGTCCGTTATGTAAGGGCACGGGAACTGTCTTGTTTGACTCGTGTCCGTTATGTAAGGGCACGTGAACTGTCTTGTTTGACTCGTGTCCGTTATGTAATGACACGGGAACTGTGTTTGACTCGTGTCCGTTATGTAATGACACGGGAACTGTCTCACTCGTGTCCGTTATATAAGGGCACGGGAACTGTCTTGTTTGACTCGCGTCCGTTATGTAATGACACGGGAACTGTCTCTCACTCGTGTACGTTATGTAAGGGCACGGAAACTGTCTTGTTTGACTCGTGTCCGGTATGTAATGACACGGAAACTGTCTCTTACTCGTGTCCGTTATGTAATGGCACGGGAACTGTCTTGTTTGACTCGTGTCCGTTATGTAATGACACGGAAACTGTCTCTCACTCGTGTCCGTTATGTAAGGGCACGGGAACTGTCTTGTTTGACTCGTGTCCGTTATGTAATGACACGGGAACTGTATCTTACTCGTGTCCGTTATGTAAGGGTACGGGAACTGTCTTGTTTGACTCGTGTCCGTTATGTAATGGCACGGGAACTGTCTCTCACTCGTGTCCGTTATGTAATAACACGGGAACTGTCTCTCACTCGTGTCCGTTATGTAAGGGCACGGGAACTGTCTCTCACTCGTGTCCGTTATGTAAGGGTATGGGAACTGTCTTGTTTTACTCGTGTCCGTTATGTAATGGCACGGGAACTGTCTCTCACTCGTGTCCGTTATGTAATAACACGGGAACTGTCTCTCACTCGTGTCCGTTATGTAAGGGTACGGGAACTGTCTTGTTTGACTCGTGTCCGTTATGTAATGACACGGGAACTGTGTTCGACTTGTGTCCGTTATGTAATGACACGGGAACTGTCTCTCACTCGTGTCCGTTATGTAATGGCACGGGAACTGTCTCTCACTCGTGTCCGTTATGTAATAACACGGGAACTGTCTCTCACTCGTGTCCGTTATGTAAGGACACGGGAACTGTCTTGTTTGACTCGTGTCCGTTATGTAATGACACGGGAACTGTATTTGACTCGTGTCCGTTATGTAATGACACGGGAACTGTCTCTCACTCGTGTCCGTTATATAAGGGCACGGGAACTGTCTTGTTTGACTCGCGTCCGTTATGTAATGACACGGGAACTGTCTCTCACTCGTGTCCGTTATGTAAGGGCACGGGAACTGTCTTGTTTGACTCGTGTCCGTTATGTAATGACACGGGAACTGTCTCTGACTCGTGTCCGTTATGTAAGGGCACGGGAACTGTCTCTTACTCGTGTCCGTTATGTAAGGGCACGGAAACTGTCTTGTTTGACTCGTGTCCGTTATGTAATGACACGGAAACTGTCTCTTACTCGTGTCCGTTATGTAATGGCACGGGAACTGTCTTGTTTGACTCGTGTCCGTTATGTAATGACACGGAAACTGTCTCTCACTCGTGTCCGTTATGTAAGGGCATGGGAACGGTGTTGTTTGACTCGTGTCCGTTATGTAATGACACGGGAACTGTGTTTGACTCGTGTCCGTTATGTAAGGGTACGGGAACTGTCTTGTTTGACTCGTGTCCGTTATGTAATGACACGGGAACTGTATCTTACTCGTGTCCGTTATGTAATAACACGGGAACTGTCTCTCACTCGTGTCCGTTATGTAAGGGCACGGGAACTGTCTCTCACTCGTTTCCGTTATGTAAGGGTACGGGAACTGTCTTGTTTTACTCGTGTCCGTTATGTAATGGCACGGGAACTGTCTCACTCGTGTCCGTTATGTAATAACACGGGAACTGTCTCTCACTCGTGTCCGTTATGTAAGGGCACGGAAACTGTCTTGTTTGACTCGTGTCCGTTATGTAATAACACGGGAACTGTCTCTCACTCGTGTCCGTTATGTAAGGGCACGGAAACTGTCTTGTTTGACTCGTGTCCGTTATGTAATGACACGGGAACTGTCTCTCACTCTTGTCCGTTATGTAAGGGCACGGGAACTGTCTCTCACTCGTGTCCGTTATGTAATGGCACGGGAACTGTCTGTTTGACTCGTGACCGTTATCTAATGGCACGATTCTGTCTGTGTGGCGACTAGCGGGCGCCGTCCATAGGCAACACGTTGCCGTGCTGTTGGCGGCCGGTCCGTGAGCCGCGTGACACGACGGGTCGCGCTGCTGGTCCCGGGTAGCAATCAGCCGGGTACGGGGGCTCATGTACCCACTGATGTGTGTACTCGTGTACTGGTACAGAGCGGGTATTCGTGTACCGCATGGTGTAATAGCTATGGCTTGTGTCCGCGTGGCTTGTGTCCAATGGGAGACGCGTACTGGGGTAAAGTCTGTTTCTATTTACCACCGTAAACATATCGGAAACGGTTCATAATAGGGTGCAGTCTTATATACCAAGAAGCACATAGCTCCCAAACTAAAATGCCCATGAATGTAGCAGATTTGTACTCGCAACTTGAGCAGAACGCAAGTGGGAATGGCTTGTGGGCACTCATTGGAAGGTGGTAGTGCACGTGGTCGCTGTTGCAATCTGAGAACTGACAAACTAAACAGATGCGACGAAAACTCAGCTGATTAGCAGTTAATTAATTTGGGAAAATATCTCCCCCCCCCCCCCCAGTTGATTCGGTAACTGGTTCCATTTTGTTTTCGTACGTCAGCTTGAATGAGGTATGTACATTTCGAAACACGGATACGTATTTCTGCGGCGGGTTCTGGAGGGACGTTTTCTAATTCCCCGATGGCGATACCTGTTCTCATGACTGGTCAGGCGATGATGTCATCTCCTAGGGCTCCTGGCTGGTCAGGCGATGATGTCATCTCCTGGGGCTCCTGGCTGGTCAGGTGATGTCATCTCCTGGGGCTCCTGGCTGGTCAGGTGATGTCATCTCCTGGGGCTCCTGGCTGGTCAGGGATGTCATCTGCTGGAGCTCCTGGCTGGTCAGGCGATGATGTCATCTCCTGGGGCTCCTGGCTGGTCAGGTGATGTCTTCTCCTGGGGCTCCTGGCTGGTCAGGGATGTCATCTGCTGGGGCTCCTGGTTGGTCAGGTGATGATGTCATCTCCTGGGGCTCCTGGCTGGTCAGGTGATGTCATCTCCTGGGGCTCCTGGCTGGTCAGGTGATGTCATCTCCTGGGGTTCCTGGCTGGTCAGGGATGTCATCTCCTGGGGCTCCTGGCTGGCCAGGGATGTCATCTCCTGGGGCTCCCTTATCGGTCCCTCTCGCTGTGAGACACGTGTTATATGCCGCGAACCTATCGGCTTTGGACAACTGGAGCATTCCACGACAAATCGACCAAGGCTTGACACCCTCATATTTTTTGACAATTCTGAAAGTGGGTGTATAGGCTAATCTCGGCGCTAAAGCCAACTGTGACAATCTTAAATTTTTCAGATCAACGGTCACCGAGTAACAGCCTAAGGCATTTTTGAGAGGTCATGTTGTAAGGTCCTCTTTGATCGCCTGTACCTTGTCAACGAACAACACAAACGTAATATAATTTCATATGGTTGAGCTCGCACTGATGCGAGGAAACTTTTGTCAATTTCGGATTTTCCACACAAAAAAAATTGACCCGTGACCTCGTGACCTAGTTTTCCTTTAAATACTTTGATCTGTAGCACATCAAAATTTGCATTTTTTCTGAAGCCAAATCAGTCTTTATGGATATTATTTAAAAACAAAATGCGTGTTGCCTATAAAGAGTACTTTTAAAGGGACTGTCCCACCTTCCCAAGTTGTCAAATGTACGCCGATTGTGGTGCACAATATGAAGTAATTGCTGCCGAACACGATTATGACATTTGTTTCTCGCAAACAATGCTCAATTTAATAAAAAGTTAAGTTTTAGTATTTGGGTAGATAACGTAATATTCAGCTCTAGGGAGCTACACATAAATCCTTTACGCTGCCAAAGTATGGGCACAATTATTTCGAGACAATTCTGGCGCTTTGAATACAAAACAAATAACTACCAAACCATTGAAACGTAGCAAATATATCCAAGGTTCACCTTAAAGGGAAATAATGACCTTTTGATTTTGTTAGCAACAATTTCTTAGGCTCCCGTTATATTTTTAAAATTATTTTATTTAAATTTAAGAATTAAATAAAATTATTCCCAAATTCAAAGTTGTAAGTTTGGAAGAAATACAAAACAAGTACCTTGTGTACATCATGAAGGTCATTGACAAATTCGTCCTTCCCTACCATTGTTAACATCGAGTGCGGCATTTGTGGAGCCTCTGTGACATTTCCGATCAAACTGAGCGCTGCTCGGACACCCGCTAGTAGCGCTTTCGTTCTCCATGGCAACCAGGCGTCAGCCAATCAAAAGCCAGAAAGGGAATACGTTCTGGCTTTTCATTGGCTCACGCCTGGTTGCCATGGAGAACGAAAGCGCTACTAGCGTGCGTTCGAGCAGCGCTCTGATCCGTGAAGCAATCCGTGAAGCATCCGTGATGCATGACTGACTATCAGTATAAGTCATGAATAACAACAACATGCAAACTATACCAACTCGAATAAAATAAGAGCGGAATGAATTGAACCCCAGGCAAGCTAGTATTCGCAAAGCACTCGGCACTGCGCCACAATGGCAAAAGGTGAGGGAAATGCATATTGGATACAATATTATTACGTCACAAGTTTCTGAAGTGTCAACTACTATGAAATACAGTGATAAAATACCTTTAATAATGATTAACAAGAAAATTGAAACTTAAAAACAATCATTTGAATAAGTCTTTAATTAGCTTTCAACTCGAAATCAGATATATTTTGCAATGCTACACAAGAATGGCACCAATGACGTCATTAACAAAGCCTGCTACGGGACTTGGGTATACTAATCAGGAACAACTCGCCAAGTGCGCCGAGATGGTTAAGTGCGCCGAGAAGCATGACAATGACTTTGTAAACAAATCGCCGACGCTAAATAGGTCGCCGTCGATGTGCATCGATGAGCTTCTGATTTAATTGCCAGTTTTGTGTTATTGTTCGTTAGTTTTTTTGGGAAAAATTATTATTTTTCATGATAAAATAAAGCATAGTGTTATATACAGCCACAGACAAACTATACACAACTCCTAATGTTGAAAACAAATGAATCGAATTGCAAAAATTGAGGGTCGCAACCACTAACTATGCCGCGTTGATGTGCATCGATGAGCTTCCGATTTTATTGCCACTTTTTCCAATCGCTGTTAGTTTTAGAAGATCGCCGGGCATATAATCACAACAAGCAGAACGCACAATATATTTTCCACTCCATTGCGTAAAAAAATAATACGGGAAAAGCCCGCAGTTTGATGAGGACCAAAAGTACTTGACAAAAGGTCAGAAATAGTGCAAGTACCGGTCGTTAAAAGTGTGGAACGCTTATCAACTTTAACTTGAAATATCTTTCGGTAGGAAAGTTTTCATGCAAAATGTGATGAATTTACAATATATTTTGATCTCGTCTGGCGATTTCAAGTGCTAACTCCATTTTAGTGGGAAAAGGTCATTATTTCCCTTTAAAGGGAAATAATGACCTTTTGATTTTGTTAGCAACAATTTCTTAGGCTCCCGTTATATTTTTTACATTATTTTATTTAAATTTAAGAATTAAATAAAATTATTCCCAAATTCAAAGTTGTAAGTTTGGAAGAAATACAAAACAAGTACCTTGTGTACATCATGAAGGTCATTGACAAATTCGTCCTTCCCTACCATTGTTAACATCGAGTGCGGCATTTGTGGAGCCTCTGTGACATTTCCGATCAAACTGAGCGCTGCTCGGACACCCGCTAGTAGCGCTTTCGTTCTCCATGGCAACCAGGCGTCAGCCAATCAAAAGCCAGAAAGGGAATACGTTCTGGCTTTTCATTGGCTCACGCCTGGTTGCCATGGAGAACGAAAGCGCTACTAGCGTGCGTTCGAGCAGCGCAATGATCCGTGAAGCAATCCGTGAAGCATCCGTGATGCATGACTGACTATCAGTATAAGTCATGAATAACAACAACATGCAAACTATACCAACTCGAATAAAATAAGAGCGGAATGAATTGAACCCCAGGCAAGCTAGTATTCGCAAAGCACTCGGCACTGCACCACAATGGCAAAAGGTGAGGGAAATGCATATTGGATACAATAGTATTACGTCACAAGTTTCTGAAGTGTCAACTACTATGAAATACAGTGATAAAATACCTTTAATAATGATTAACAAGAAAATTGAAATTTAAAAACAATCATTTGAATAAGTCTTTAATTAGCTTTCAACTCGAAATCAGATATATTTTGCAATGCTACACAAGAATGGCACCAATGACGTCATTAACAAAGCCTGCTACGGGACTTGGGTATACTAATCAGGAACAACTCGCCAAGTGCGCCGAGATGGTTAAGTGCGCCGAGAAGCATGACAATGACTTTGTAAACAAATCGCCGACGCTAAATAGGTCGCCGTCGATGTGCATCGATGAGCTTCTGATTTAATTGCCAGTTTTGTGTTATTGTTCGTTAGTTTTTTTGGGAAAAATTGTTATTTTTCATGATAAAATAAAGCATAGTGTTATATACAGCCACAGACAAACGATACACAACTCCTAATGTTGAAAACAAATGAATCGAATTGCAAAAATTGAGGGTCGCAACCACTAACTATGCCGCGTTGATGTGCATCGATGAGCTTCCGAATTTATTGCCACTTTTTCCAATCGCTGTTAGTTTTAGAAGATCGCCGGGCATATAATCACAACAAGCAGAACGCACAATATATTTTCCACTCCATTGCGTAAAAAAATAATACGGGAAAAGCCCGCAGTTTGATGAGGACCAAAAGTACTTGACAAAAGGTCAGAAATAGTGCAAGTACTGGTCGGTAAAAGTGTGGAACGCTTATCAACTTTAACTTGAAATATCTTTCGGTAGGAAAGTTTTCATGCAAAATGTGATGAATTTACAATATATTTTGATCTCGTCTGGCGATTTCAAGTGCTAACTCCATTTTAGTGGAAAAAGGTCATTATTTCCCTTTAAAACAAGTCGACTATCTTTACCATTTGGGTAAAGAGAGACGACGCTGTCGGTTTAGAGGCCCTATTCAAATACACATGGGCCTTATTTTTTACAGATGTCAAAATAAAACTCGAATATCTTTTTGATTAGATCATTGTGGTTGTTTTAACTGCTACCATACTTAATTTCAATGCCAAGCCAAAAATTGCCACAGCTGGCTTTAGCGCCCGATATTACCCTATAAACCAATTTTCAGAATTTGCACAAACATGAGGGTGTCAAATTAAATTATTTTTGGTCGATTTGTCGTGGAATGCCCTAACTATCAAAATCGCCTCGCCACCCGGGGGCAGTCCACCAATGCTCTGGCTCGCGCTTCGCCGTTCGTTGGGGCTCCAGTGAGGACAACGTTGGCGCTTTCGCGGTGACTTGAAAGGATTCGGCCTTGACCGTGATATTCCTGGCATGGTCCAAGATGGAGTCTGCCTGCGTGCGTGTCTTCACGCATGCGGCAGACTCCTAGCCTACGCTTTGCCGAGGCAAGCGAGGCAACGCGGTGAATTATTTTCAAACGGTTAGTGACGACATGACCGTAAATATTTCCATCCGTCAAAAAGTGCCTCTTTCGCTGCCGCAAGTCTGTAGTTGTCGGGCGTAAAAAGTCGCTTGGCACCGGGCGAATTTTCGGCAAACATCGAACCGGTGCCGAAAAAAAACGCCAGGTACGCTGCCAGGTGTAATAAAACATCAGCGCTGTCGGCCGTTTTTGCGGGTTCTATTCCCGGCGGGGTCGCTGTGTTTCGGAGGTGCTGCGAAGGACGGGTCACTGGGCGCTGGGAAGGCACTCGGTCGCAGCGACTCGGACCGAACGGTGGCCCCGGTGACCGCCGCGGAGGTGAACTGACCTGACCTGACCTGACCTGACCTGGCTCCCGCTCCGTTCGTGGCCGTGTGGTGACTGGTGTGTCGTCTGGAAGGTAGGGCGCCATGGTATGGCCAGTTCGTTCTGGTTAGAACCGGTGATATCTGTCCCGACAGCGGTCTGACCTGCTTGTTCTGCACCTGCTGTCTAGCAGCTGTGTGCTGGGCTAGGCAGCCGTTTGCTGCAAGGCCACGATTTGTTGTCTGCTGGGCAGTTGGCAGCCTTGTTGGCAGCTCCGTGCTGGGCAGCCGGCAGCTCCGGAGCTCGTGCCGTTGTTTGAGTGAGCACCGCCGTCGGTGAGAGCTGTGAAGACACGTGGCGCATACTCGTGTGATGGCGGGGTGGGATATTGTGGCTGTGAGCGTCGCACCGTTCACCTGAGGACCCCCCCCCCCCCCCGATGTGCTGCTACCGCCCACTGCTTGCTCTGTAGCAGACTGGTTATTGATTCGACTCTGATTGAATCGATTGGAATCGTTCAATCAAAATCCATTGAATCAAAGAAAAACCGATTCACCACCAGATTTTTGTATTCATGAATCATGATTGAATCAAAACCCGCATAGAAACAAGGCTGATTGAATCAAAAAGACTGTGCAATGCTATTTCAATGGTGAGTCAAACGTGATTTGATCACAAAATGTTTTGATTCTTTGAATCGGAAAGAATCATTTGTCAAAATGGTTATCCATTAATCAAACGGTGACTGAATCATTCATATTCCAAAATGAATCGTGATTGAATCCTTTCAAAAAAGGTGAATCAATACCCGGTCTGGCTCTGTGCCGCGGGGTCAGGCCGGACGTCTCATAGTGTGGCGTGCGTCATATCGGTAACGCTCGCCGTAGGCCAATCATTGTCACCTTCATAAGCTGGCTTAGTTAATGGCAGCTGCAAGTTTTGCAATTAATTGACCGGACCACGCGACTCCTAAAAACTGCAATATACTATTGCTTACTTACGCTATGGCCTATGGGTATGTTTTACCTTTATTCTCGAGATGTATACACTTATTTCGATAGGCTTGAACATGGTGTCTTAAAGTACGTGGTTAAGTTGGTTTTGTCAATATATTTTGTATAAGCTAATACGCACAAACATACGGCAACGGCTCCTGTGAACGTTAACCACCTGTCAGACTACGTCAAATAGTAGAGCTGTTCCACAGCTGCCGAGTGCCGACATGACGGTTACGACACCATCCCAGATTGTATCGGAACATTCCAGGACTTCCCGCACTGGTGAACGCTTAATGGACGCTCCTTTTATTAGATAATGGCTCAATTTAAAGTGATGTGCTAATCATTAGGCTTCTAAGTTAAATGGCCCGGAGTTAACAAGGCCGTCAAATTTACTATGTAGAGCGACACCTCAACGATCGCATCTCTTTCCGCACGTTTGCATCATATTTAACTGCAGATGTAACTGTGTGATAAGTGAAGTAGTCAGGCGTTTGCCATCTCCGAGGAGGGGTCCTAGCTACTCGCTAATAGATGTGAAATACGCTCTGTTAGGTATTATCTCCATTTTCCCGTATTCACCTATACCGTTTGTGACATTCACTGATCTGTTAACGTTCTTTGTACTATATTCATCAGATAAACTTCACACCATCCGTCTTATCGCTGTCTCACCATCCGTCTTATCGCTGTATCACCATCCGTCTTATCGCTGTCTCACCATCTGTCTTATCGCTGTCTCACCATCCGTCTTATCGCTGTCTCACCATCCGTCTTATCGCTGTATCACCATCCGTCTTATCGCTGTATCACCATCCGTCTTATCGCTGTCTCACCATCCGTCTTATCGCTGTCTCACCATCCGTCTTATCGCTGTCTCACCATCCGTCTTATCGCTGTCTCACCATCCGTCTTATCGCTGTCTCACCATCCGTCTTATCGCTGTCTCACCATCCGTCTTATCGCTGTCTCACCATCCGTCTTATCGCTGTCTCACCATCCGTCTTATCGCTGTATCACCATCCGTCTTATCGCTGTCTCACCATCCGTCTTATCGCTGTCTCACCATCCGTCTTATCGCTGTCTCACCATCCGTCTTATCGCTGTCTCACCATCCGTCTTATCGCTGTCTCACCATCCGTCTTATCGCTGTATCACCATCCGTCTTATCGCTGTCTCACCATCCGTCTTATCGCTGTCTCACCATCCGTCTTATCGCTGTCTCACCATCCGTCTTATCGCTGTCTCACCATCCGTCTTATCGCTGTATCACCATCCGTCTTATCGCTGTCTCACCATCCGTCTTATCGCTGTCTCATTGGTGACTCCGTTGACTCCCATTCCACGTGTGCAGCCTCCCCCCTCTCTGTACTGTCGTGTCGTGTCTGAGTCGTATGACGCCGTTGTCACTCATTCTCGCCACCTCCGTGTTCCCCTCTCTGCTCGCCGCTGCCTGGCGGCCGTGGCCCGATGGCCGTGGCCCTCCGTCCCAGTAGCTGATCTGAGCTTCACTGTGTGAAGCCTGTCGTTGGTGCGGAGCGTTTACAGAACGTGCTGTCCGTCCCAGCTGCCCTGTTCGTCTGCTGGCAGCGCTGCTACTGACGGGTGTCTTCCAGCGAGGTTCCTGCCCTTCCAATGAGGCTCCGGCTCCTGAGGACTCTGACGTGTGGTCGTTACAGGTGACGCGGGCCCGAGCACGTGCCACGTGCCGCACGTGCCCGTGCGATGCGGCGTTTGCGGGCGGCGAGTGCCGTCCTTGTGGCGCGGTGCTGTGTTTCGGTAGACTTTGGTGGAGTGACCTGGCTGTGCTAGACTGGGCGGTAGTGCGGACGTGGTCGGTAGGGTGTGGTGGACTGCGGTGGACTTCGGTAGAGGGCCGACAAACATGGCCAGAAGGTGTTGGAAGTGGTGTACCGGCCTCCTGCAGGCAACACTCATCGCTAGCCTGCTGCGAGGCCGGCCCTCCGCGAGTCCTGCTGCCGGCAGCCGCGGCGACAGCGATATGATCACCTCGAACTCCGACTGGACGCAGCACCGTGCTGCCTCGCTGGGTCCCGACTGGAGTCGTGGCCGCGTTGACGAGTGGACGCGTGGTGCTCACATACGTGGTGACTGTGACGAACGCCGAGAGCGCGGCTGTGCCGCCGTCAGGAGGCGTGGTGGTGCCGCCTCAGCCGACGAACGCTTTCAGTCCACCTTCGAGCTCGACCTGTCCGCGAAAACTCTGCAGTCATACCAGCTCTCAGTGCAGCCCCTGCCCTCTGGGTGTTCCCCTCTGAAGAGGCCCGCCTGCGAGCTCTCAGCCCTCGGCCAGCGCCAGTGGCTGCTGCTGGAGGAACTCAACTGCCTGGGGCGATATGACCGGCTCCACACGGCTCGGGCCGACATCCAGGCCTACCAGGTCACCGGCGGTGGGACGGCCCTCAGCCAGCCGGCAGGTGGAGGACAGGTCACCAGCCGGCCAGATCGGACCTCCCCTGGACGGATGTCGCTCAGGGTGGCCCGCCCCGAGCTCACCGCACGCCCGCCGGCGTCCGGACGCAGGCTAAACGCAGAGGCGGCTGAGGCAGCACCGGAAGACACCGGCGGCGGTGGGGAAGAGGATGGATCTGCCGAAGGCGACGTGTCTGCTGAGGGTGTGATTTCATCATATGCAACATCCGTTCAATTGACTCTGGCTTTACCGGATCGGCTGATGTATGGAAATGCTCCAGAGATGCCCGGCTCCGGCTGGCAACTGAACGCCACGTTTGAGAAGAATAGCACCCGCTCTGGCCCGGGTGGAGCCTCATTACACCTGGCTGCGGCCCTGCCGGGTCCCGTCACGGTCCCACCCGACCCGCCCGGTCCCGTCACGGCCCCACCCGACCCGCCCGGTCTCGGGATAGTCCCACCGGACCCACCCGGTCTCGGGATGGCCCCACCGGACCCGCCCGGTCCCGTCACGGCCCCACCGGACCCGCCCGGTCTCAGGATGGCTCCACCGGACCCGCCCGGTCTCGAGATGGTCCCACCGGACCCGCCCGGTCTCGGGATGGTCCCACCGGACCCGCCCGGTCTCGGTATGGCCCCACCGGACCCGACCGGTATCGGGATGGCCCCACCGGACGGCACCAGGGTGAGGCCTGACCTGGTCTGGTTGCCCCCGGGGCCGGAGCGGCACCTGCCAGCGGCGGCAGTCGCTCCGGCCCACTTCTCTCTGTGGGAGATGGTGGACGCAGACCTGGCTCAGGAGGAGGCCGAAGAGGCCGAGCGAGAGGCCTTGCGAAGGGCCTTGCGAGAGGCCGAGAAGGCCGAGCGAGCGGAGCACTGGTGTCCGTCGGAGTCCCCGCAGCGACGCTACGACAACCAAGACGGTTCTGCCGGACTCGACCCTGAGCAGTGCCCCGACCACGGCCCCGATCACATCCCCCACCACGGTCCTGAGCTTGAAGACGAGAGCGGCGACGATAACGACCACGGGAACGGCCTTGTTCTGGAGCAGGCGAAACTGGCGGGAACGAGCGACGCCGAGTCTGGGTGTTGTGACGTGGGCCTCGTGGAGCCTGTGTCGTGGAATGCGAGTGCCTCAGGGTCGGCACGAGGGACGTTGGATGTGTTGGAGCCTACGCCGTGGGAGGATGTGCGGTGCGGCGGCGACTCAGCAGATGGACGCAGTGTGGACTGGCTGGTGTGGGACTCAGCCGAGTGGTCGTCACCGGACTGGGAAGACCGTAACTCACTCAGAGTGCGGGCACCTGACGCTAGCACAGACTCGGCAATGTCCGACTGCGCTGGATTGGGACTGGAAACGGTGCGGGCGGGGCCAGGACGTGACCCACAGTGGCTAGAGTCAGAAGAGGGCGCGAGCGCGGGAGACTCGGGCGCGAGTCTGACAGATGCCAGTTTATCGGACGAGGTAATCGCGGAGGCACGTGTGCGGTGCATGTGCGAGCTTACTGCGTGTCTGCCTGGCTCCCAGTCAAGGGATCCCATTGAGATTGCTTGAGTGCTTCACCGTGCAATCGGTGATGCTCTTGATCGTTATCCCTTTCCTGGTTTGCACGCTGATAGCTGGAGTCGGTAGATCGAACTAATCGAGTAGGCGTGGAATGACGACGCTCTGCATTTGAGACTGGCGATACGCTGGTGTTGTTTGGAGTGTATGGCGTCACTAACACGTCAGCATGGAGTGCTGTGTGGGCTCGGGTGGGACCCGCCAGCCAGCTCCACAAGAAACTCAGGCCTGCACGTGCTGTACTGTGACCGACAGGCGACATAGCCATGGGTGTCGGAATTTACCTGCTGACGCTCCTGCTGTTTTTCGCCGTATGTTTTGTGTCTTGTATTTGGCAGAACTCCTACATAGGCACCTTGGCTCGGTAGGGAACGCTCAGTTTTTTTCACTTCATCTTCGGCAGCTGCCAAATGGAGGGCTTTGTCCGGATGGACGGGCTCTGTCTAGTGATGAGAACTGTCATCCCATTGTGTGTTGCATCTATTGGTGCATGTAATATAGTTAACACCTATTTGACATCAACCAATATCTTCCACATGAGATCAAACATAATTTCCGTCACCTCTCAAAACATAATGTTAACTGCGGCTTATAACCAGGACGACAGATTCATTTGTACGCTGTGCTTTCATGTAGCGAATATTACCTTTTCAATTCGTACGTCATTGCTATTTGGAGAAGCGGGGATTTGCCTTTGAGTCGGTCTCATCTGGCAGAGAATTGATTAACGGTCTCCTAAGCTGACGGCCAGCCTAGAGCTGAGCCGACCCGCTCGAAGGCCCGTCTGGGTTTTCCGCCGAGGTTGCGTGCCTTGTGGCGGTGATGGTGGGCAAATCACTCAGGTAACTAGGTGTATTCATGTTTCTGGACCATCAACAAAATATATAAAGCTAGCGTGCATACATTTACGGTCTCGGCTAACGTAATTTGTTGGTTATGGATCGAAATTCATTTAGCCCGCGGGGCGCCGCGGTGGGGGAGGGGGGTAAATTTTACCCCCCTGTCCTGGATTTTCTCAATAACTTGAAAATTATGACAGATATCGAAATGAAACTTTCGGTACCTTATGGTGCATCCATTATACGTCTTCTGTCAAAATTGCATTAAAATTGGTGAAGTCGTTTGGGAGATAATGACGTTTGAGTGACGTATATATATATATATATATATATATATATATATATATATATATATATATATATATATATATATGAAGTCGCATACTATACGGTGTAATTCGCGTGAACGCAGAGGCGGCCGTCAAATGCGGCGAGTATTATGTGCAAAACTGATGTGAAGAGTTTCTGCTTTTCTGCTTACAAAGCGAATGCCTGCCTGCATTGAAATGGGTTGCGCTCTTACTAGGCCGACCACTGTCCTCTATATCTACAATACCACTCCTTCATCGTTAGCTGGCTAGCAGCCAGCAGGTTCTTGTGAGGCGAAAAATCATCTTGCACGTCTATAGCTAGCGTACCTATGTACTTTGTACGCCAGCTTTTGAAGGCTATTTTTGCCCAAAGACAATTGCCCATGCTCAATGCTCATATGAGGCCAACTTGTACGGTCCGGTCTGCTGTACTGAGCTCTGAATGATGAATCCTCATCTAGTAGACCTGTTTCTTTGTTATTGACACTAGTCTAGTCAACCATAAATGTTCTGTCTGGATTCTGAAAATCATCGGGTCAAATCAGCTAAATTTGTTCAAGTTTCTTAGCATCGCATTGTCGCAGTCATAGGCGTAGGAGCAGGGGGAAGGGGGCAGCCGCCCCCCCCCCCCCCCCACACACACACACATTTTGGGTTTTAATATTACGCCTATGGGCGTTGCATGGAAAGAATCGACTTCAGAATGCCTCCTGCCCCCCCCCCCCCCCCCCACACACACACACTTAAACATAGTTCCTACGCCCCTGGTTGCAGTGGGTATTTCCCCTTCGCAATAGGCAATGATTTCGTCGCCCGTCGCGCCCTTAATCCTCAATATCGCCATCATCGGAAGTTGTTCCTTCACAACGTCGTCGAAAGCGCGGTTGCGTGCACTTAAAGGGACTATCCCACCTTAACATTAAATTTGAGTTGAGATAGCCATTTTGATGGCTTGGCATTGCAATTAAGTATGGTAGCAGTTAAAACAACCACAATGACCTAATCAAAAAGATATTCGAGTTTGATTTTGACATCTGTAAAAAATAAGGCCCATGTGTATTTTAATAGGGCATCTAAACCGACAGCGTCGTCTCTTTAGCCAACTGGTAATGATAGTCGACTTGTTTTAAGGTCAGTCTTGGAATATTTTCGTCTTCATTTCTGGATCCCCGGGTGGTTCGAAATCTAAGCCAATCTAGACACCGGATGGTTCGCTTTTTCTGCGCAATAGATGTCGACAAAAAAAATGTGCCATACATTTGGCAGCACAAAGGATTTCCCTGTTATGCAAAAAGTCATATGACGTCACCAACCCAACTTTCCGCTTAAAACTAAAGGTTGAATATCTTCCTAGATGAGCATTTTTAGGAAAAAAAGTTCACGAACATGTTCAGCTGACCTCGCCTGACATGTAGACATACAATTAAGTGTGATTCGACAACTTTCACAAAGGTGGGACAGTCCCTCTAATAAGAAGCTGCATTGCATTTATAATGATGGTGGACACATACTACATGAAGACCTATAAATATACTGTGAGAGGATTGTATGCAGCGAGTTATGTGATAGGATGAGCCGAGCTTCGATTAACTTGAGAGATCAGCAATACTCTTTAGCTTTTAAGCTCCATTCCAGTTTTGCTCGTCCCAAGTCCGTCTGCTGAATCCAGCAAAGGATTCCCTGATGTATTGCCTTTCCTTTGGTGGGTAGGTTGGCATTGGTTAGCATGTACCACCTGGGTCACAGGGGCGGCGCCACGGATTTTTGCCAGGGGTGGCAAAATTGACTGATTGGGTACGCATGTATCCTCTTCTGGGAAAAAGTGTCACTGAATTATAAAATGCTTATAAACCTCGCGACAAACAAGATTAAAACCCAACACATTTCGTCCTATTTCTTTGTTATTAATTAGCTGATAGGTATCTATTTTTGCAAGTTCTTCAAATATTTTAGCACGTTTTATTTTGATACCGGACCCATAAAATATTACTAGCACCCCACGATGAATTAAAGGGAATAGTACACCTTTAACATTCGTTTTTAACTGAGATAGCCAGATTGTCGGGAGTACTGAGAAATCTCCAAATCTGAAATTGTTCCTTCCATAACGACCTAGTTGCTGAGTTTCAACGCAAAAACCGTTGGGTATATTTGGTCATATTTTAAAAGGACAAATCTTGTGACGTTTCGCATACGTCATTAGTATTCCTACCGCACTTCGTTTTCGCCAGGGTAATAGAACAACGTGTTCGCTATTTAGACCGGCCGCCACCGAAACGCATCATGTGTTCATGAGCTATAAATTTTACTGGCCATAACTTTGTAAATTTGCATTGGATTTCCAATTGAAAATAATACCGACACTCGTCTTGAAAAGGCACACCTTTTGCAGGGTGGCTCGTACCGGTAGCTGCAATATGCTCCGCAATAGAAGCACATGCACTTGTAACTGCGATACATTTGGGATACATTCTGCCTGTGGTTATTGATTGATTGATTGATTGATGTATTTCGCAACTCATCCACGATGGACATGGCTTTTAAAAGATGCACGTCATTTCTGTAAAAAAAAACAAGGGCATAAATTCAGGTACACGTACAATACGACACAGTTCACAGTTCAGTACACAGTTCAGTCGCTTGCACAGACATCGTTTCGCCTCTATCCGTCCAATATCGTGCGCTTTAGGTTGCTCCGGAACGCCGGTGTGCTTGGGTCTATCCCTAGTTTGTACAGTGTGCCTGCTGTCCTGCTGTGTCCTCTGCTGCACAGTCGTCTTTTCCCCGTCTCTGTGCGCATTCGCGGCATTGTGAACCGGTCAGCTCGTCTGGTGTCATGCGTATGCTGCTCGTTTGCCCGCGGCCAAATGCTGTCGCTGATGCACTCTGGTTGTCCGGTTACAATGGCCATCTGCACAGAGCTCATAGTGCGGTAATCTACCAACTGTTTCGCAGTAAGCCAACCGAGTTGTTAGATAGCGTCTGTTGTTAGATAGCGTCTGACCGTACTTCCGTCGGCCTGTGACGACTCTAGCACAGAAGTTGATGATTTTCTGGACGCGGTGCAGCTGAACTGCGCCACACGAGCCGTACACAGCTATGCAGTAACGCACTATCGACAATACCAGTGCCTGGACTATGTTTTTCAGAGACGAGTTCGGGATCACGTGTCGCGCGTGGCTCAAGGCGATGAGCATGCCCGTGCACTTGTTGGTCATGGTGTCTATATGGCTATGATAGTTGAGATGTCGGTCGATTGTTTTTGACCTGTCTCGAGTCGGGAATCACAGTCCCGCAGAAACTCCAGTGTCACCGGTGGTAAGTCTCTCAGCATGGCTGGTGTGCCCAGGACTAACATGTGGGTCTTCTTTGCGTTCAGTTTCACACCGTTGTGACAGAACCACTGGTACAGTGAGCCGAGCGCAACTTCCATTCGGGCGGTAAGCTGCTGCAGGTCCTGCTTTCGCCCGCTGATCAGGACCTGTGTGTCATCGGCGAATTGCACGACCGTGACGTCGTCAGGCACACACTGGCTCATGTCATTGGCAAAGATCATGTATAAGATGCAGCTAAGAGCGCCGCCTGGGTAGACGCCGATCTTGTTTAGCTTTGTTCGCGATCTGATGCTTTTGCCATCCGCCTCACGTATCTGAACCTGCTGTGTGTGGCCGGTCAGGTAGTTTGTAAACCAGTCGGTGTCGACTCCATACAGGGATGGTTTGTCTAAAAGTTTCTGATGCGGCACAACTTCAAAGCATTTCGATAAATCCTGTAGGACCAGAAGCGAAATTTGACCTTTGTCCATGGCATGAAGCACCTTGTCTGTAATGACGTGGAGCGCCGTTTCGGTTGAGTGCTTTTTGCGATAGCCGTGCTGTGCTGAAGAGAGAAGTTTGTTTGTTTCGAGATATCCGGTGAGTTGATTTTGTACGACTTTCTCCACGAGCTTCATAATAGCTGGCAAAATCAAAATAGGGCGGGTATCTGCTGGGTTATTGGAGGCCTTCCCCTTGGGGATAGGCGTCACTAGTGCGTGCTTCCAGGGTGCCGGTACGAGTCCGGTTACAAGGCTGGTATTCACCACATCCAGCAGAGGGTGTACCAGCCCAAAGAAAAAGGTCTGGAGCATTGCGACGCTGATCCCGTCGTTGCCGACAGAGCTTGATGGTTTCATGGATACGAGCGTTGCGCATAGCGAGTCGAAATTAATGGGCTGAACTTTGAATGCGCTAGTGCTGATGCGCGGCAGCCGCGTCGGAACGGGCGCGGCTGGTGCCGGCACGCTAGCCGCGGTGGTCGGCCCGACCGAAACGTAGTAGTCGTTCAGCGCGTCTGGTGTTACATTTGGCGTTTCGCACTGCTGTTTCTTTCGGCCGATAATCGGCTGGAGAACTCGCCACAGGCTGCCGCGGTCTCCCCGACCTATCTCCCGCTGGTACAATGCCCGGCAGTCTCTGCTGATAGCCGCCCGGCACAGCCTGTTCACGCGCTTGTACTGGACGCGGTCGCGCACGGTCAGAGCCGCGCGGCAGCGCTGCAGTAGCTGCTGTGTTTCGTATGTCAGCGGCTGCGAGTTACGAGGTCGTACACGAATGCGTTTGAGCGGGGCGACAGTATCCAACTGATCTAAGAATATCTGTTGAAACGACAGCCACTTCCGGTCTGGTGAGACACAATGGTACACTGGGGTCCAGTCGGTATCTGACAGCTGTTGGCAAAATGCTGCAGCGTGAACCTTGTGGATGCAGCGCCGCTCCACTGTACATCCGCCAGAATGTTACAGTTTTAAGTAATTACCTCTGCCAATTGTGAACCGATTTCCAATTGAAAATTACCAATATATGCTTAGTGATAAGACGCATTTGTTGATTGGTGGATGGTCGGTGTACATACAATATATTGATTCAATGTTGACAAAGTTTGTTTATTGTTTATGTTGAAGTGCCGCTTAGCTCGAAATATTATTGGCTCTAACTTTGTCGATTTTCATTGGATTTCCAATTGAAAATAATGTCCACACTCGTCTTGAAAAGGTTCACCTTTTGATGAGTGGCTAGTACCGGTAGCTGCAATACTTATTTACATCCACCACACACCCACACACATTTGTGTGTAGGTATGTCACATTGATTTATGCACATGAACATTATGGGTATGTGTTCACGCAACGCCACTCCAACACTACTCATACAAGGCCATAGTGTAAACATTCACGCATTTTCAATCGCGACCAATATACTCGCGAGTCGCGACCCAGCGAATGAGGTTGTTAGTGTTGCTTACATATTCTGATTCAAGTATAGGCTTTTGCCGGTATGACGTCACAACTCGTTTTGGTGACGCAAGATTATTGTGACGTCATATGTATTAATATCAATATTTTTCCAATTATGACATTGTACTTTTTTTCTCGCAAAAACGAATGCCAGAACTGTAATCAGGACACTCTTTTCCAAGGTGTACTATTCCCTTTAAAGGGACTGTCCCACCTTCCCAAAAGTTGTAAAATGTACGCCGCTTGTGGTGCAAAATATGAAGTAATTGCTGCCAAACACGATTATGACATTTGTTTCTCGCAAACGGTGCTCAATTTCATAAAAAGTTAAGTTTTAATATTTGGGTTGATGACATATTGAGCTATAGAGAGCTACACAGAAATAATTTATGCTGCCAAAGTATGGGCACAATTATTTCGAGACAATCCTGGCGCTTTGAATACAAAACAAACCAACTACCAAACCATTGCAACGTAGCAAATATATCCAAGGTTCACCTTAAAACAAGTCGACTATCATCACCATTTGGTGAAGAGAGGTGACGTCGTCGGCTTTAAGCCCCTATTCAAATACACGTGGGGTTTATTCGTTACAATTGTCAAGACTAACCTCGAATTTCTTTTCGATTAGACCTATGTGGTTGTTTTAACTGCTACCCTACTTAATGTAAATGCAAATCCTACAACATGGCTATTTCAACTCAAAACTAATGTTAAGATGGGAGTGTCCCTTTAACGATATGCATCGCGTTTTGTTATCTCAGATGGTAGACAATTTATAATTAGCAAATAATATCTGCTGTAAGTATAATCTTGGAACTCATTACGTTGGACAGGAATTAGGAGAAGAAACGAGTATACTCGTTTCTTACTTATGTAACGGTTGTACAATATTTCAGTGGCGGTGTTCCCTA
The DNA here is from genome assembly GCA_036785665.1 of Chirona hameri. NCBI lineage: Eukaryota > Metazoa > Arthropoda > Thecostraca > Balanomorpha > Balanidae > Chirona > Chirona hameri. Next base: position 13,005 of record JAXIVJ010009677.1, on the reverse strand, counting down.
GGGAAACCGCCAGCCGCGCGCGGAACCGGCGTCGCTTTTGTCGTGTTGGGGGTTGCGGTTGTTGTGCCGGTATCGGATCGGTGTGGAGATTGTGGCAGCACGGTCATGTGGAAACATGATGCCCTGCCCTGCCCTGCCCTGCCCTGCCCTGCCCTGCCCTGCCCTGCCCTGCCCTGCCCTGCCCTGCCCTGCCCTGCCCTGCCCTGCCCTGCCCTGCCCTGCCCTGCCCTGCCCTGCCCTGCCCTGCCCTGCCCTGCCCTGCCCTGCCCTGCCCTGCCCTGCCCTGCCCTGCCCTGCCCTGCCCTGCCCTGCCCTGTCCTGCCCTGCCCTGCCCTGCCCTGCCCTGCCCTGCCCTGCCCTGCCCTGCCCTGCCCTGCCCTGCCCTGCCCTGCCCTGTCCTGTCCTGTCCTGTCCTGTCCTGTCCTGTCCTGCCCTGTCCTGCCATGTCTTGCCTCTGCCCCGCCTCTGTCCCGTCCTGTCCTGTCCCTCCCTGTCCTGTCCCGCCCTACCCAGCCCCGCCCTGATTGGCCCTGCTCTGCCTGTTGCCGCCACCCTGGCCTGCCCCGCCCAGTGGCGCCGGCACAGCTGCTGCATTGGTGTGCTCTCGGTTAGAAGTAAATTTAGATTACCCGATACAGAGCGAAAGTTTCAGTCAAATTGGCGAATATTATGGTCATGACTGGAAGATTACCCGATACAGAGCGAAAGTTTCGGTCAAATTGGCGAATGTTATGGTCATGACTAGATAGTAAAGTTTGAAGAGACTAACGTGACTAACATTTACATTTGTCGACGAAGGGAAAGTTATGTTCCATATATGTTCACAGTGCAGCGGTGGGAATCCACAATTTTGACAAAACAGCACCGGTAAAATTTTGACGGTGGCCTAAATTTTAGGGGTGACAATGCCACCCCAGCTTCACGGCAGGGGTGGCAGTCTGCCCCTATGGTGGCGCCGCCATTGACCTGGGACCGGGCCGGTGGTCAAAAATGCACCACCTGGGGGACCGGGCCGGGTCAGTCATGTATGATTCATCAGACTCACGGTTACCACCTGGGACCGGGCCGGGTCATGGACCACCTGGGACCGGGCGGGTCATGGACCACCTGGGACCGGGCGGGTCATGGACCACCTGGGACCGGGCGGGTTCAGTCATGTAGGATTCATCAGACTCACGACACGCCAATAGATCAACAATGACGGCCTCCTGAACCCGGCGATGGAACTAGAGCTGGCATTGCTCCTATTTGCGGGTCTCGGAATATTTACTGGCGATTTGACCAGATCGAATAAGATTGTTCAGCTGTGAAACACGCATCTGGTTAATGTGTGTTTGTAATTCGTTTTGGTTGCGGTTTTACAACTTCGGTGAATTATTTGTCGTGGACGCCTGAAGGAGAATGTCGCACCCTTGCTTGTGCAATTAAATTCGTTTATGTCCCGTTCGTTTGATATCGACACAGTTGTCCTACAGTCAGGGTACCATGGGAACACCGTCCCAATCGTTCGGTGAGGCACAGCCCCCTCTGGCTGTCTGGCCCCCTCCCCGGCCCGCCCCCTCCCCGCCCCCGGGCCGCCCCCGGGCCGCCCCCGGCCCGCCCCTTTCTGTCCCGCCCAGAGACCATTGCGACCTTGGCCGTAACCGCGCTGCGTCTACCATACCTTGGAGCTGCTGCATCCACGGCACGTCGGCGGCCGCGATCTAAAGTTAGCGGGCACAGGACTAACGTCATGTATGACGTCACGCGCCTTGCATCACGTCAGGTTTCCGCGGGCGATTCCAGCGAAGCCACGGCGCGCAGAGGCGACTCCAGGGGGAGAGGGCAGGGGTGGCCTATGAGTCAGTGCACGCCTCGCTTGTGTAATCTGCCGGCAGGAACGGCGGTCTTTGAACGGGTGTCCTTGGATGCGTCTCTTGTCAGGGTCGCGGGGAGCGACAGTGATCATTGGAGCAGGTTCTGGTAGAGCTGCAGGAATACTACATTTCGGAACCCGCAAACTTCATTGTGGAAGTTACCTGCTCTGATCACGCCAGAATCGCGGTAAAACTTGATGGTGGCGTGGTATTTCAGCAGATTCGGTTCAGAAATATATCAGGATTGCTTGAAGTGAGTTATGTCAAAATTGCATACTTCATGTCACCGAAATTACCCTTTCGATTCTCTCGATTCTCGGCTGCAGTGGCTTAGAGGTATGAAGCTCAGAAACGCGCAGTTCTCTCGGGCTGTGGGTGGCGATGCTCTCCTGTAGGGGTCCTTGCCCTCTCCTTCCGTGGGTGGCGATGTTCTCCTGTAGGGGTCCTTGCCCTCTCCTTCTGTGGGTGGCGATGCTCTCCTGTAGGGGTCCTTGCCCTCTCCTTCCGTGGGTGGCGATGCTCTCCTGTAGGGGTCCTTGCCCTCTCCTTCCGTGGGTGGAGATGCTCTCCTGTAGGGGTCCTTGCCCTCTCCTTCCGTGGGTGGCGATGCTCTCCTGTAGGGGTCCTTGCCCTCTCCTTCTGTGGGTGGCGATGCTCTCCTGTAGGGGTCCTTGCCCTCTCCTTCCGTGGGTGGCGATACTCTCCTGTAGGGGTCCTTGCCCTCTTCTTCCGTGGGTGGCGATGCTCTCCTGTAGGGGTCCTTGCCCTCTCCTTGTGTGGGTGGCGATGCTCTCCTGTAGGGGTCCTTGGCCTCTCCTTCCGCGGGTGGCGATGCTCTCCTCCTGTAGGAGTCCTTGCCCTCTCCTTCCGTGGGGGGCGATGCTCTCCTGTAGCGGTCCTTGCCCTCTCCTTCCGTGGGTGGCGAGGCTCTCCTGTAGGGGTCCTTGCCCTCTCCTTCCGTGGGTGGCGATGCTCTCCTGTAGGGGTCCTTGCCCTCTCCTTGTGTATGTGGCGATGCTCTCCTGTAGGGGTCCTTGCCCTCTCCTTCCGTGGGTGGCGATGCTCTCCTGTAGGGGTCCTTGCCCTCTCCTTCCGTGGGTGGCGATGCTCTCCTGTAGGGGTCCTTGCCCTCTCCTTCCGTGGGTGGCGATGCTCTCCTGTAGGGATCCTTGCCCTCTCCTTCCGTGGGTGGCGATGCTCTCCTGTAGGGGTCCTTGCCCTCTCCTTCCGTGGGTGGCGATGCTCTCCCGTAGGGGTCCTTGCCCTCTCCTTCTGTGGGTGGCGATGCTCTCCTGTAGGGGTCCTTGCCCTCTCCTTCCGTGGGTGGCGATGCTCTCCTGTAGGGGTCCTTGCCCTCTCCTGTGGGTGGCGATGCTCTCCTGTGGGGGTCCTTGCCCTCTCCTTCCGTGGGTGGCGATGCTCTCCTGTAGGGGTCCTTGCCCTCTCCTTCCGTGGGTGGCGATGCTCGCCTGTAGGGGTCCTTGCCCTCTCCTTCCGTGGGTGGCGATGCTCTCCTGTAGGGGTCCTTGCCCTCTCCTTCCGTGGGTGGCGATGCTCTCCTGTAGGGGTCCTTGCCCTCTCCTTCTGTGGGTGGCGATGCTCTCCTGTAGGGGTCCTTGCCCTCTCCTTCCGTGGGTGGCGATGCTCTCCTGTAGGGGTCCTTGCCCTCTCCTTCCGTGGGTGGCGATGCTCTCCTGTAGGGGTCCTTGCCCTCTCCTTGTGTAGGTGGCGATGCTCTCCTGTAGGGTCCTTGCCCTCTCCTTGTGTAGGTGGCGATGCTCTCCTCCTGTAGGGGTCCTTGCCCTCTCCTTCTGTGGGTGGCGATGCTCTCATGTAGGGGTCCTTACCCTCTCCTTGTGTAGGTGGCGATGCTCTCCTGTAGGGGTCCTTGCCCTCTCCTTCCGTGGGTGGCGATGCTCTCCTGTAGGGGTCCTTGCCCTCTCCTTCTGTGGGTGGCGATGCTCTCCTCCTGTAGGGGTCCTTGCCCTCTCCTCCTGTGGGTGGCGATGCTCTCCTCCTGTAGGGGTCCTTGCCCTCTCCTTCTGTGGGTGGCGATGCTCTCATGTAGGGGTCCTTACCCTCTCCTTGTGTAGGTGGCGATGCTCTCCTGTAGGGGTCCTTGCCCTCTCCTTGTGTATGTGGCGATGCTCTCCTGTAGGGGTCCTTGCCCTCTACTTCTGTGGGTGGCGATGCTCTCATGTAGGGGTCCTTACCCTCTCCTTGTGTAGGTGGCGATGCTCTCCTGTAGGGGTCCTTGCCAGGAGGTGGGTACAGCTTCACATATGGCCGGGCTGGCGCTCTGGCAGCGATGGGACACTGTTGAAGCTGCAGGCGGTGACACTGGTGACATGTCAGTGGTGCCTGTGTCACCAGTAACCAGTGTGTCACCAGTCCCGTAACCAGTAACCAGTGTGTGACCAGTCCCGTAACCAGTAACCAGTCCTGTGAAGTGTCAGCAGCAGCAGTGCATTACAGCTGCTGTCAGTGTCATGTGGCAGCATCAATGTAAATCATCATAGCAGACATGTGCCTGGATCCGAGGGATCCAGCTGAGATCCGGATATCTGTGTCCTGTGTCCCGGGATCCACATGGGACATCAGATCCAGGTACACAATAAGCCGAGGGATCCACAAAAAAAAAATCCATATCCTGATATATTTTATGCCGTGGAATTTGCGACGAGGGATCCAGGGGGATCCCAGATCTTCATGCATTTTATGCCGAGGGATCCACTGGGATCCCAGATCTTCAAGCATGTTATGGCGAGGGATCCACTGGGATCCCAGGTCCAACTTCGGGATCCAGACAGAAGTCTGCATCATAGGTTATTTCTGTATCGAGTTGCACTCTGCCATTGAAGAATGGGGTTACGGATGCAAGAGGTCAACCAAAGGGATTCTGTCACTGCTTTAGCTGCTCATCTGTCAGTTCGCAATACCCACAATTCAGGTCATGCCAGTTCTGAATAATATACAGGTATATTTTGTATGTCCTTAATCATAGCCTATATAGGTCAGATGTTTCAGGCACTCGCTGAGTATCGCTGAGGGGTTACAAGTTTTACTTTGCTAACAAGCTTTGCTTTGGTTCCCAATTTTCGTTTAGTTTTATGAGGTTACTGCTTGCGTTTTAATTTGTTATTGTTGTTTTGATCGTTTATCTGCTTCCCCGTGCCCGCCGTGTAGGCCCAGCCAGCCGGCTCAGCTGTACCGAGAGCCACAGTAGGTACTCAGCAGACTTTACTCAGCAACCTTCAGCCGATCAGCCGGGGTCCGGCTGGCTCAGTTGGTAGAGCGGTGGGCTCGGAAGCCATGGGTTACGGGTTCGTGTCCGCCGAGGTTATTCGGTTCTCCCGCTTGGGTTGGGTTGGCGTGCGAGACCCCGACTATAAATACCGACACAGTCACATCGGCGTAAATCCTCACCTGTTGAGATTTTTCCCCGAAAATTAAAAAAAGAAAATTTCGGGTGGAAATCCGCAAAATCAACATTTTCAACATTTACAACAAAACTGAATATATATTGGAGAACCAAGTATGGACGATATCCAAACCAAATTGCAAAGCAATATCTTTATTTTTAACCGACTTATGGCTCCCTAAGTATAAGTAACTCATGACGGGATTTGTTTAAGTTGCATTTCTTTACTTTTAGTGACCAGATACAGACAAATAAATTCCACCACTGTATTTCTGAGACAAAACTGGTCTAGAAACATAACTTTTTTGTATATTAATTAATTTCGAATGTTTTCCTTATGTGACCTGAAGGCCATTATATGGGGTTAGGCAAGGCCCTATAGGAGGTTCAGGTTGTGAAAATGGCTGCTACTATCGAATTATACGTGTAAAATAACCCATAAAACAAGTGTTGCATGGCTTTCGTAGACCTCTTGCCAATAGTGACCTTGTGTGACCTGCCCTTGACCTTGACCTTTGCTTTTAATTTCACTTTCGCTTATGTGGGAAATTAATTATGCCTTTGAGAGCACTTTGTGCGAGAATAGTCGCAATCTAAGGCTTTGGATGGAAAGTATGGCCCATTAACTCAAATACCTCGGTTTTGACCCTTGATCTGGCTGTGACCTGGCATGTGACGCCACCCCTCCCCCCCCCCCGTATTTTTTGTATCGCGCTGACAACCCGACGTCACCCCCACCGCTCAACGACTTTTCGCATTGACGACCCGACCCTACCCCGCTGTCAAAAACTTTTGCTTTTGACTGCGACTGTGACTGCGTCCCCCCCCCCCCCCCAGTAAAAAAAAAAATCCGTGGCGACGCCCCTGAGCCTCACTACACTAACCCCCGGTCAGCCAGCTGCTGTACCCGGCAGCAACACTCATCAGGTGTTCAGCCGGCTGCTGTACCCGGCAGCAGCACTCAGCAGGTGTTCAGCCAGCTGCTGTACCCGGCAGCAGCACTCAGCAGGTGTTCAGCCAGCTGCTGTACCCGGCAGCAACACTCAGCAGGTGTACAGTCGGCTGCTGTACCCGGCAGCAGCACTCAGCAGGTGTGGTGTGGAGCTCGTCTGCTGAGTGCTGACTCAGAGGTCCCGGGTCAGCCGGTGGTCTGCTGAGTGCTGACTCAGAGGTCCTGGGTCAGCCGGTGGTCTGCTGAGTGCTGACTCAGAGGTCCCGGGTCAGCCGGTGGTCTGCTGAGTGCTGACTCAGAGGTCCCGGGTCAGACGGTGGTCTGCTGAGTGCTGACTCAGGTCCCGGGTCAGCCGGTGGTCTGCTGAGTGCTGACTCAGAGGTCCTGGGTCAGACGGTGGTCTGCTGAGTGCTGACTCAGAGGTCCCGGGTCAGCCGGTGGTCTGCTGAGTGCTGACTCAGAGGTCCCGGGTCAGACGGTGGTCTGCTGAGTGCTGACTCAGAGGTCCCGGGTCAGACGGTGGTCTGCTGAGTGCTGACTCAGAGGTCCCGAGTCAGACGGTGGTCTGCTGAGTGCTGACTCAGAGGTCCCGGGTCAGACGGCGGTCTGCTGAGTGCTGACTCAGGGGTCCCGGGTCAGACGGTGGTCTGCTGAGTGCTGACTCAGAGGTCCCGGGTCAGACGGTGGTCTGCTGAGTGCTGACTCAGAGGTCCCGGGTCAGACGGTGGTTTGCTGAGTGCTGACTCAGAGGTCCCGGGTCAGACGGTGGTCTGCTGAGTGCTGATTCAGAGGTCCCGGGTCAGCCGGTGGTCTGCTGAGTGCTGATTCAGAGGTCCCGGGTCAGCCGGTGGTCTGCTGAGTGCTGACTCAGAGGTTCCGGGTCAGCCGGTCGTCTGCTGAGTGCTGACTCAGAGGTCCCGGGTCAGGGGGTCACGGTCCGCCTGACAGCCGGACACCCCCGGGACGGCTGCCTCGGTCGGCACTGCTGTCAGGCTGTCAACGCCGCCAGGGGCGCCAGGGGCGCCAGCGGCGCCAGGGGTAGCATGGGGACGTCAGGGGCCGCCAGGGTTGTCAGGGCTGTCGGGGCTGTCAGGGACCGTCAGAGACTTCCCGGGGCGGCCGCCAGGGGCAGCAGCCAGGGGCAGCAGCCAGGGACTGTGAGTGGCTGCTGAAGTGACGCGGGTCAGTGGACGGGCGGGGAGAACGGAACCGAAGTCGTGATTCGTGCCGGCTGTCGCGGTTGGACCGCTGCGGCAGCGGCTCGAGAGAAATCCGTGCTTCCATTCAGCTTCATTTTCCACTCCTCAACGCTCAAAGGTGGCGTCGGGGCGTGCCAGCGCCCAGTGGCAGCAGGTGGACACTGCTGGTGCTTCCTTGGCTTTTTTAAAGCTAGCCGTGAAAGACGGTTGAGTGAAATGCTGTGCATTGTTCAATGCGAGGCTAAATCACCTTAATCTTTTTGACACGTGGTCTTTGTCGGCTTACCGATTTCGTGTGCAAACCGGTATCTTATGTCACAATAAGAATGACTAGCTATAGTTGGTAGGTAGGTACGTCAAAGTTAACTTCGTGGTCGACCCGTCTTACGGACCAGGTAGGTATAATAAACTATATTGATATGAATGCCTTGATTAGAAATCCTACTTCCTCGATAATATTTTCAAAGCCGTTTACACACTGAATCCAAGGCGGCCTCACAGAGACCCGCCCTCTTCTCTGCGCTCCAATCAAATCTCACTATGGCCGTCCGTGTTGGGACGATAGCGGACTCTGAGAGCGGCTCGACCTGGCCCGGCTGGGCAGCACGGACGATAGCGGCCTCTGAGACCGGCTCGACCTGGCCCGGCTGGGCAGCACGGACGATAGCGGCCTCTGAGAGCGGCTCGACCTGGCCCGGCTGGGCAGCACGGACGATAGCGGCCTCTGAGAGCGGCTCGACCTGGCCCGGCTGGGCAGCACGGACGATAGCGGCCTCTGAGACCGGCTCGACCTGGCCCGGCTGGGCAGCACGGACGATAGCGGCCTCTGAGAGCGGCTCGACCTGGCCCGGCTGGACAGCACGGACGATAGCGGACTCTGAGAGCGGCTCGACCTGGCCCGGCTGGGCAGCACGGACGATAGCGGACTCTGAGAGCGGCTCGACCTGGCCCGGCTGGGCAGCACGGACGATAGCGGCCTCTGAGAGCGGCTCGACCTGGCCCGGCTGGGCAGCACGGACGATAGCGGCCTCTGAGAGCGGCTCGACCTGGCCCGGCTGGGCAGCACGGACGATAGCGGACTCTGAGACCGGCTCGACCTGGCCCGGCTGGGCAGCACGGACGATAGCGGACTCTGAGAGCGGCTCGACCTGGCCCGGCTGGGCAGCACGGACGATAGCGGCCTCAGAGACCGGCTCGACCTGGCCCGGCTGGGCAGCACGGACGATAGCGGCCTCTGAGAGCGGCTCGACCTGGCCCGGCTGGGCAGCACGGACGATAGCGGCCTCTGAGAGCGGCTCGACCTGGCCCGGCTGGGCAGTACGGACGATGTTGACTCTGAGAGCGGCTCGACCTGGCCCGGCTGGGCAGCACGGACGATAGCGGACTCTGAGAGCGGCTCGACCTGGCCCGGCTGGGCAGCACGGACGATAGCGGCCTCTGAGAGCGGCTCGACCTGGCCCGGCTGGGCAGCACGGACGATGTTGACTCTGAGAGCGGCTCGACCTGGCCCGGCTGGGCAGCACGGACGATAGCGGACTCTGAGAGCGGCTCGACCTGGCCCGGCTGGGCAGCACGGACGATAGCGGCCTCTGAGAGCGGCTCGACCTGGCCCGGCTGGGCAGCACGGACGATGTTGACTCTGAGAGCGGCTCGACCTGGCCCGGCTGGGCAGCACGGACGATAGCGGACTCTGAGAGCGGCTCGACCTGGCCCGGCTGGGCAGCACGGACGGTGTTGACTCTGAGAGCGGCTCGACCTGGCCCGGCTGGGCAGCACGGACGATAGCGGCCTCTGAGAGCGGCTCGACCTGGCCCGGCTGGGCAGCACGGACGATGTTGACTCTGAGAGCGGCTCGACCTGGCCCGGCTGGGCAGCACGGACGATAGCGGCCTCTGAGAGCGGCTCGACCTGGCCCGGCTGGGCAGCACGGACGATAGCGGACTCTGAGAGCGGCTCGACCTGGCCCGGCTGGGCAGCACGGACGATGTTGACTCGGCTCGACCTGGCCCGAGAGCGGCTCGACCTGGCCCGGCTGGGCAGCACGGACGATGTTGACTCTGAGAGCGGCTCGACCTGGCCCGGCTGGGCAGCACGGACGATAGCGGACTCTGAGAGCAGCTCGACCTGGCCCGGCTGGGCAGCACGGACGATAGCGGCCTCTGAGAGCGGCTCGACCTGGCCCGGCTGGGCAGCACGGACGATGTTGACTCTGAGAGCGGCTCGACCTGGCCCGGCTGGGCAGCACGGCACGGACGATGTTGACTCTCCCGCCTCGAGTGTCGCTCGCTGTGCCGTGTGGCCGCCGCCTCTCCTCGGCCGATGTTTGAAAAGCTCGCCGGTCGGCCGGCTCTGACTGGGAGCGGCGCCCGCGGCCCGAGTCTGTTGGCAGTGTCAACACGGCGCCTCATGGCCGCCCTTCAGCCAGAGACGCGGCGGCGCAGCGCGGGACCGTCAGCCACAGACGCGGCGGGGCCCGTCAGCCACAGACGCGGCGGGGCCCGTCAGCCACAGACGCGGGGCGGGGCCCGTCAGCCACAGACGCGGCGGGGCCCGTCAGCCACAGACGCGGGGCGGGGCCCGTCAGCCACAGACGCGGCGGGGCCCGTCAGCCACAGACGCGGGGCGGGGCCCGTCAGCCACAGACGCGGCGGGGCCCGTCAGCCACAGACGCGGGGCGGGGCCCGTCAGCCACAGACGCGGCGGGGCCCGTCAGCCACAGACGCGGCGGGGCCCGTCAGCCACAGACGCGGGGCGGGGCCCGTCAGCCACAGACGCGGGGCGGGACCGTCAGCCACAGACGCGGCGGGGCCCGTCAGCCACAGACGCGGGGCGGGGCCCGTCAGCCACAGACGCGGCGGGGCCCGTCAGCCACAGACGCGGCGGGGCCCGTCAGCCACAGACGCGGGGCGGGGCCCGTCAGCCACAGACGCGGGGGGGGCCCGTCAGCCACAGACGCGGCGGCGCGGCGCGGGGCCCGTCGCCTGTGGTGAGCGAACTTCACTCGGAATGGGCCCGGCGCTGTCGCGTAATTCGTGATAATTTTCCGCCAGTCTCGTTCGCGCATGACCGGCCATCTTTTACCGAAACCGTTATCCTGATGGAGTCATCGAGGCCGAAATTTCGGCTTTCACAAGAGTGTAGCAAAAAAGCGGAACGCCGCTTGTCAAATCCCGATCATGGTCAAGCAATGTGTCACCATCTTTCGGGCTTCCTATGCTAAATTTGTGCCGGTTTTTGCTGTTTGACTCTCGCAAGTTTGTTGAGATGTTGTTATGCATGTTGTTGCATGCATTCCATGCATGTTGTTATTTCGCGTTGACATGGATTAATCGAACTGGCATCCAGCTTGATTTGCCGCCTGATCAATATACCATTATACCATGATGGAGGTACTGAGCTACTGCATATTCACTGTTTGTATGCAAATAGGGAATATAAATCATTGACTGCTATAGCAGTCAATGATTAGCATGCGTAGCCAAGTAAAGACTGAACAGGGAAGCACGGATGCAAATTTAACAGCATGCTATTATGAAAATCAACTTATGTAACCAAACAAAATCGTGAAGCGTTAGTATACGCTATAGAACCTATGCTATATTGCTTAGTCGACAGGTCGGCTGTCGTACGATAGAATCGCCGCTTAGGTTGTCAGGTGCACGGCCTCGTATTGAGGAGCAGACTGACCGGTTTTAGGCTCGTCCAGGGGGGGGGGGGGTGTACTCCGCTTCTTCAACATTGGTAAAAAAGTGTGACAACCGCGAGCAGCTTCCAGCATCTTGGCCGTGTTTATCAGATCTGCTCATAAGCTATATTTGGCTATCAGCTAGTATTGACCAATCAGTATTGAGCAAGCTCGGCGGTGATTGGTCAGGTTGTGATGACGTGAAGGCGGGTGAGAATCGTTTGTTTACACTTCAACGGGTTCGCCATATTGTTCGCTGGCAATGTACGGGCGTGTGCGCGTGTGCATTTTTAAGCATTTACTTGTTGTTATGAAGCGTAAGACAGTATTCAAAGGTGTATATGAAAGTCGACATAATAATTGTATCTGTCAACATAGCAGTATTTTCCCAGAATACCTCATAAGCTAAAAATGTACACCCAAATCTGTGCGTTCTTTGCTGGGGACATCTGCGAAAATTGTCGACATAAGAGGCTGTAGGAGTAGGTTAGCTATATTTTTTTGTATTTTTCAAGGACGTAAACCCATAAATTGTGTCACCTTATATAAACTGACTAGAAAATCCATACCAATGTGACTGATATCGGTATTACTTAGGTTTTGAGACACCATTCTGAGTAGTACCAGTGGCGGCGGATCGTATTTTCGGATGATGGGGCAAAGAAACCCAGAGGGTTCCCTCGGCAAAAGGGCCCCCTCCCGCTGCCAAAGCCCCCCCCCCCCCCCACACACACACACAAATGCCGCGAAATGGTAACTCCTCGGATTTAGGTCACTATATTTTGCAGGGCCTCTAAATGGTCGCAAAAAAACGTCGGACAGGCCAATGTTGAAGTTTCAGGCCTTCTGAGGGCCACCTCATGGCCTACCGAGGGTCCCCCTCATGCCGACTGAGGGCCTTCTGTCGGCCTTAGAAGGCCCATCAGGCTGGCTGGGGCACATCGGGCCCTGGGTCATTGTTTCGGTCAAAAGGGAAAAATCGAACCAACTTCTTGGAGTATGGATTTTCTAGTCTCTTACAAATTTATGGGGAGGCAAAATCATGTTTCCCTCTCCCCCCAATTTTTTGAGTGGGCGGGCAGCTGCATCCTCTACCCCCCCCCCCCCCCCCCTTATCCGCCGCCACTGAGTAGTACCTAATGCTACTGGTCCTATGTCGTATGTGGCTTGCCCTAATGAACACAAATTGCCAAGTGTCTAGTAATGACTATAAGATAAAATCAATGATAATAATGTGACTTATGAGTTATAGGACATAGCCTTTTGCCTTTTGCCTTTGCCTTTTTGCCTTTTTGCGTCGTCGGGGGTGCAGCAACGACTGCCATGCCAAACAAAAATGATAAAAATCACGATTCAGATCCTATACCATTTCATAAATTTCCCGAAGATAAACCTATAAGAAAAGTCTAGGGGGCGCTAGGGAGCCCCAAGCCCCCCCCCCCCCCCCCCCCCCTCCCTCCCCCTGAGCCCGGGTCACGCCCCATGTCGCGCCCACCAAGCGCGCGTAGGGCGCAACTTTTTGTATGTGGCGCCCCTCCCCCTCCCCCTCCCCTGGCCGAAATATTGGATCCGCGCCTGTACTATGTCACGAGAAAGAATAGCAATGCCAAACAAATACAATATATTTGATGAGGTTTATGTCTCCCTAGGCAATTCATTGCGATACATTCACATTTTTCACGCCGGGTAATGGCATCAAAGATACACTTATCATTTTGAGCGGCGGTCGGCCGTACCTAATCGTTTAACTTCGCGCAGATATAACAGCAAATATTGGTCTGATTGTATTTTTTGGTCAGCGGCATCCGGCAGAGCGGTTGATTTGTGACATATTACATATTACAAGTTTTGCAATCGACCGGTAAACAAAGAAACTAAGCGCGATCTAAGCT
>JAXIVJ010009676.1:47500-50070 GCA_036785665.1 Chirona hameri | reverse complement strand
CCGGTCAACAGACAGCAGCCGGCCGGTCAACATACAACAGCTGGCCGGTCAACAGACAGCAGCCGGCCGGTCAACAGACAGCAGCCGGCCGGTCAACAGGCAGCAGCTGGCCGGTCAACAGACAGCAGCTGACCGGTCAACAGGCAATAGCTGTCCGGTCAACAGGCAGCAGCTGACCGGTCAACAGACAACAGCCGTCCGGTCAACAGGCAGCAGCCGGCCGGTCAACAGGCAGCAGCTGGCCGGTCAACAGACAGCAGCTGACCGGTCTACAGACAGCAGCCGGCCGGTCAACAGGCAACAGCTGACCGGTCAACAGGCAGCAGCCGGCCGGTCAACAGGCAGCAGCTGGCCGGTCAACAGGCAGCAGCTGACCGGTCCAACAGGCAGCAGCTGACCGGTCAACAGGCAGCAGCCGACCGGTCAACAGGCAGCAGCTGACCGGTCAACAGACAGCAGCCGGCCGGTCAACAGACAGCAGCCGGCCGGTCAACAGGCAGCAGCTGACCGGTCAACAGGCAGCAGCTGATCGGTCAACAGGCAGCAGCTGGCCGGTCAATAGAACTGTCCGTGTAGTGCGGAATACTGCGGATGATCGCGTCCTAACCGGCACCGGCGTCTCCTCACAGCGTCTCCGTGCCACAGTCAGCTGCTTTGCGGCGTCTCCTCACAGAGTCTCCGTGTCCTGCTTTACGGCGTCTCCTCACAGAGTCTCCGTGTCCTGCTTTACGACGTCTCCTCACAGAGTCTACGTGCCACAGTCAGCTGCTTTACGGCGTCTCCTCACAGCGTCCTCCGTGTCCTGATTTACGGCGTCTCCTCACAGAGTCTCCGTGCCACAGTCAGCTGCTTTACGGCGTCTCCTCACAGAGTCTCCGTGTCCTGCTTTACGGCGTCTCCTCACAGAGTCTCCGTGTCCTGATTTACGGCGTCTCCTCACAGAGTCTCCGTGTCCTGATTTACGGCGTCTCCTAACAGAGTCTCCGTGTCCTGCTTACGGCGTCTCCTCACAGAGTTTCCGTGTCCTGCTTTACGGCGTCTCCTCACAGAGTCTCCGTTGTCCTGATTTACGGCGTCTCCTCACAGAGTCTCCGTGTCCTGATTTACGGCGTCTCCTCACAGAGTCTCCGTGTCCTGCTTTACGGCGTCTCCTCACAGAGTCTCCGTGTCCTGCTTTACGGCGTCTCCTCACAGAGTCTCCGTGCCCTGCTTTACGGCGTCTCCTCACAGAGTCTCTGTGCAGCGGTCAGCTGCTTTACGACGCCGGACGCAGCGGCTAAGTGAGAAACTTCTGAGTTATGGCGCGAAAGTTAACATCAATTGAGGCGGACCAGGAGGCGACTCGAGCGCAAAGTTACCGGAGCCACAGACGCTGATTCCTAGAACGGACGCCATGACAGAACCCAGAGCCACTTCTGTGAAACGTGAAATGTATCCCGGCTTAGAATGGTCGATTGAGTCGGATTACCCGAGGGACACAGCGTCCTTTATCATGTGTTAGCTGGCTGACATTATAAAGTAAGACCGCATTCACACTATCAGGTGATTCATTGACACATTGCTCAGGTCACACTATCAGGTGATTCATTGACACATTGCTCAGGTCACACTATCAGGTGATTCATTGACACATTGCTTAGGTCACACTATCAGGTGATTCATTGACACATTGCTCAGGTCACACTATCAGGTGATTCATTGACACATTGCTCAGGTCACACTATCAGGTGATTCATTGACACATTGCTCAGGTCACACTATCAGGTGATTCATTGACACATTGCTCAGGACACACTATCAGGTGATTCATTGACACATTGCTCAGGTCACACTATCAGGTGATTCATTGACACATTGCTCAGGTCACACTATCAGGTGATTCATTGACACATTGCTCAGGACACACTATCAGGTGATTCATTGACACATTGCTCAGGTCACACTATCAGGTGATTCATTGACACATTGCTCAGGACACACTATCAGGTGATTCATTGACACATTGCTCAGGACACACTATCAGGGTGATTCATTGACATATTGCTCAGGTCACACTATCAGGTGATTCATTGACACATTGCTCAGGACACACTATCAGGTGATTCATTGACACATTGCTCAGGTCACACTATCAGGTGATTCATTGACACATTGCTCAGGACACACTATCAGGTGATTCATTGACACATTGCTCAGGACACACTATCAGGTGATTCATTGACATATTGCTCAGGTCACACTATCAGGTGATTCATTGACACATTGCTCAGGACACACTATCAGGTGATTCATTGACACATTGCTTAGGTCACACTATCAGGTGATTCATTGACACATTGCTCAGGTCACACTATCAGGTGATTCATTGACACATTGCTCAGGTCACACTATCAGGTGATTCATTGACACATTGCTCAGGTCACACTATCAGGTGATTCATTGACATATTGCTCAGGTCACACTATCAGGTGATTCATTGACACATTGCTCAGGTCACACTATCAGGTGATTCATTTACACATTGCTCAGGTCACACTATCAGGTGATTCATTGACACATTGCTCAGGTCA
>JAXIVJ010009676.1:0-42500 GCA_036785665.1 Chirona hameri | reverse complement strand
TTGCAATCGGTTGGCAAGTACGCGATTTATTTCAGAAAAACTGAGGGGGTGACATCCACCACTTACCCGGGCGAGGGTTAACCCATAGTATAGGCTACGTGAGAATAATTGACATAACTGAAGAAACTATCACCATTTATAAATAAACAAAAATATATGCCGGCTAGGATAAGCACGTGCGTTGATTTCGAATTCATCTCCGCAACGATTTTGTGAGAATCAGAAACACAAATAAATACCGGCTGGAATAAGCAAGTACGTTGACTTCAAATTCATCTCCGCAACGATCTTGTGAGAATTATAAAAAAATATACTTATGTCAATGGCCGTAACTGTGTTGTTCATTGAGAGCCACAGAAAGGTGCAGGTAAGTAATCCTTTAACTATTGCAGCAAACAACCATGCTCATCAGTTGCCAGACACAAATGCAATAACTCGCTCCGTCTGATTCATGCCATGCATGCCTTACTAGTATTTAAACAAATGGGCAACTGCTTGCAGAGGTCTGCTTGCACTTTGTGATGTCATATTGTATTGCATTACTGTCGTAAAGCAATCCACACATTGCGTGGCGATTACAGCTCAGAGTCAGGTAAAACCATGCAGGTACAAATCAAGCGAACACTCATGTCATTCACACTTATATACACGACGCAATCACCCACATATGTGTGTTATAGTGTTGTTCCGTGCTCATCATACTGATCATACGCCCGGGGGAGGGGGGGGGGGGGGTCGTATGACATATACATATCATATGGATCTTACGCCCGGGTATGATCCATATGATATGTATGATGGGCACGAAACAACACTATAACACATATGACATCACAGAACAAAATAGCTTTAAGTATTCATCATATGAATGCGAAGTTGCAGCCTTACATGAAGTTGAAAGAAGAAATGCAACCTTGCATGAGGTAGCGTGGCATACACCTATTGTCAAGGTGCTCTTGAAGTGGACTTTGTTTCATAATAGCCGTTTTCAAGAAAGATTATTACGCTGAAAGATTCTGACAAGTTTCTGAGAAGTTTTATGTTGTGGCCTAACTCTCCGTAATGAATTGCCTGGAGTCGCCCCTGTCTCCGCGACCGCCAGCTCAGTCCCTGAGCGCGCCTCTGCCGGCGCATACCCAGAGGGCATTGTCTGGGCCGCGGGACGCCGGGCGGGGTCACGGGCGCCTCAGTGTCAGTTGCGTCTCGAGGTCCGGCACGGCAATACATCTGACACAAGTGTTTACTGTTTCCGCGACTTAGACGAAAACGAACCGAAACACAACAAGTGTTGGTATAGAAGCCTTAGTTCGACGATCCATTCCTTAACTACAGAACTTTTACATGCGATTTTTGGCTTGAAATGTCCCTTAACCCGCGCACTGCAGGGGCTTTGCGCCGAACACGAACTGCAGGGGGGTTGATTTCCGCCCCCCCCCCCTGAGATCTCGAAAACTAAGCTACGTAGAGAGAAGCGGAAAAGGGCATTTGATAGCTTGATACATGTTCTATTGAAAGTATTTCAGTGTTCTTTTAGGCCAGGTCAAAATTGAGGTCACCAGAGGTCATCAAAAGTCAAATTTTCCAGTTTTTCCTGTTTTAGGACATCGCTCCAGAAATTCCCATATATCTCAGAAACGATCCTAGTTGGAAAAAACCCGGAAAAAAGCAAACGTCAGACAGTGAAATTTGCAATCGCTAAGTTGCCCTCAGATTTGATCTAAGGTCGATATTTGAGACTCCAGAGGTCAAAAAGGGGAAAAATGTTGTTTTTTGGCTAAATCGTTTTTGCTATTAACTTTTTATTTAATAAAGATAACGGAAAACTGTTTACTCCATTGTGTTTATCTTGTCAAGGAGCTTCGAATGATATACATGGTGACCTTGTTAACCCGCGAGTCACTGGGGGGGCTTTTTTTAGCCCCCCCCTTAGGAATATTAGGCATATCTCAATAACTAATGCAGATATCGACGCCAAACTTTCAGTATCTATCCGGGCATCATTTTACACATTATAAGAAAAAATTAAAAAATTTCGTCAGAATTTATTTGAGATATAGTAAATTTAGTGACGTCACTAAACACGATTTTGACACCAAAATCGGCTAAATTTTGCCAGGCCCTACAAATGCCGCATATGAAGCAAAATGCAATCGAAAAACGCTTAAAGGTAGAACATTGCAAGGGCTACAAACCGGCTATCTCGAAATTTCGAAACATTTGGGTTTTGACCCAAAATGTTAAAAAAACTTTTTTTTGAAAAAATGCTCACAAAATCAAATATTTGAAAGATGTTGAAAAACCGGAATATATATCAGATAACAACATATGGGCAACTACCACACCAAATTTCAAAATTATATCATCTTTTTTACTTTCATGACATATAAAGTATGGGTAAATCATGACATCAGATTTTGAAATTGAGTTTTTTGGATTTTATTGACCAGATACAGACAAATAAATGCCCGCACTGTTTTCTTTAGATAAATCTGATATAGAAACATGCCTTTTTTACTTCGATTTATCAATTTCAAATTTTGACCTTCAGTGACCTGAACTTGACCTGAACTTGACACTAACTTCACGTAAATGAAGTCAGGTGGTAAAATGACTTCTACTATCGAATTCTACGCGTAAAAGCATCCATAAACCATGTGCTGCATGACTTTCGTTGATATTTTGAGTGTAGTAACCTTTTGTGACCTGACCTTGACCTTGCTCTTTTCCAACAATCTCACTTTAGCTCATGTGGGATATGTATCATACCTTTGACATCATTTTGGGTGTTTATAGGCGTAATCGAAGGCCATGGATGGCAAGTATTGTCCATAAACTCAAATACCTCGATTTTGACGTTTGACTTGACCGTGACCTGACATGTGACCTTAATTTGACATTTTTAAGTTTGCGTTAGGCTTCTCTCATTGAGCGCTTTCGAATGCCGCCTTGCGCGTCCCGCTGCGATCATTGGTTCTGAAGATACCAGGGGGGGGGGGGGGCTAAAAAAGCCCCCCCCCCCAGTGAGTCGTGTTACAGAATATACCCCAGTGACTGCCGGGTTAAGTCAACTTAACAATTTGACCTCAGGTCAAGGTCAAGTGGTGACCCAAGTAGGGCATGTTGCATATGGGAAGACGTATCTCGACGAGACAAACACATTGATGCCTGTTTTAAACATTTTTGGAGGTGGGGTCACTTGACCTGGTCTGGTGACCTGACCTGAGATGACCTGAGGTTATTTTTGTTCTTGAAGTGTGTGCAATTGATGTCTTAACAGGTCTGCCAAAACCCGGCGGCGCTGCGCGCCGCCGTTTTTCTCTATCTTTGAAAAACCTGAGGGGGGGGGGGGATCAACCCCCTGCAGTGCGCGGGTTAAAATTGTGTAATATGTTGGTAAGAATATAATTCAGACGGAGTGATTGAGAACGCGAAGCGTTCGAACGAACGTAGTCTTACAGATGGGCCGAAATCCGTCTTCATCTTGCTTGCTTGAATGAATGCTTGTTTGCTTGGGCTATGTGTTTCAGGGATAACTCCCGTTTCACTGCACTGATTATGCAAAGGTATACACTGATCATTTTGTCGTAAATTAACACACACTGAAAAACAATGAGAACTTTGCCTGGTCTTCGAGAGCCTCATGGGCTCTCGCGCACCCACCACATTTCAGTACCTTCTCTTCTGAGAACCTTTCTTAAAGGTTCTCGAACTAAGATTTGACAACTATATCAATGGAGAACTTCTAGAGGTTTGGGGAGATTACCAGAGCACCCCGTATATTATCGGAGAACCATTCTGATATTCTTTCGGTGAAAGTTTGAGACACTGTTGTGGTGTATCCAGCGTCTGGAAATGAGAGCCCATGAAAGCGTCACCATTGTACTTATCCGATTACAACTTGTTTGCCTCCGGCGATGTTATGTGCCGAAAGTAGTGTGCGCGACTACCACGACTGCTAATTAATTCAATAATCATCATGGCTGCCGGCGACGCCGCCCTCACACGTCGAGCTGCTGGAACGAGAAATGCGCTCGGCCGCGAGGGTGGTGACCGGGTGCCCTATATCTACGCCGGCCCACGCCGTGATGGCGGAGGTCCGCCTGGTGCCAGTCGCGGTGCGCCGCCCGACGCTGGCGGCCCGATTCCTGGCCAAGGTCATCGCCCTCCCGCCAGGAGATCCTCTTCGGGCGGTCGCAGAGGTGTCGGCCCCGAGCCGACTGACGACGGTGACGGGCTGAAGGACCGTGGGTCTGAAAATGTGGGCCGTGGCGGGCATCATGGCGCCGGACATTGAACAGCTCCTACCAGATAGAGCGCCGCCCTGGACGGAGACCGGCCCGGTCACCTTCGAACTGAGTGTTGGGGCACCGCTCCCGAGAGGTGCCTCGGACCGACTACGGAGAGAGACGGCGTCTGCACACCTGGCCTCCCTGACTCAGTGTGTCACGTGGGTCTGGACGGACGGGTCTGCGGAGGGCGGGACAACCAACGGCGGAGCTGGGGTGGCTATTGAGCCGCCGGACGGGGAGCGGCACGAGTTGCGGATCCCGGCCGGCGCGCTATGCTCCAGCTTCCGAGCGGAAATGGTCGCGCTTCAAGCGGCCCTCGCCTTCCTGGCAGACAACGCGACCCACACTGAGGACCCGGTCAACGTGTGCACTGACTCTCAGGCTGCTCTGGCCTCGCTCAGAGGGGGCCCACCTGCCCAGTCGTCCTCACTCGGCGCCGCCATCTGGCGGGCGCTCGCCGAGCTGACGAGCAACGGCAGACCGGTTCATCTACAGTGGGTCCCCTCTCACTGCCGAGTGGAGGGAAACGAACGTGCAGACGAACTAGCCAGAGACGCCGCGGCGCTTCCCCAGGACGTCCCGCTGGACGTGAGGACGATCCACTGGGCGGCGGCGCGAACGGCGAGGGCGCGCTGGCCTCAGGGCTGGTATCGGACGCTGATGGGCGCCCGCCTGCCGCCGTCGGTGTCCCTGGGTGAGCGATCAGTGGCGGTGGGTATGCACCAGCGGCGGGCTGGCCACTGGTCCGGCTCGACAGCGTACCTGCACCGGATCGGTCGGAGCCTCTCCCGACAGTGCCCCCAGTGCAGAAGCCATGACTGCAGGGGGGTGGGCGGCCTGCCCAATCTGCCGGGAGGAGGCCGATACTCCAGCACATGTGCTGATGAGGAGCCCGGCCCTGATGGCGCTCCGATTCCGGCGCCTCGGTACCATCAACCCGACATATCAACTGCGTCCGGAGCGACGACGATGTGGCGTCCTTGGGGGCCACGGCCTCCAGACGGCCTCCAGAGACGTGAGGCTACCTCACGGCCTCCAGAGACGTGAGGCTACCTCACGGCCTCCAGAGCCGTGAGGCTACCTCGGCGGCTGCGCCGCCGGCTGGAGGGAATTAACAACAACAACAACAACAACAAGATAGAAATTCCCTTCTTTTCTTTTGTTAAATTTTAGGCATTTCGGCCAATTATGACCCTTGCATGCCTTTTCAATGTATATGTTCAGGAACGAACAACTGATGCGTTACACCGGTATTATTAGTGTACGGGAGAAGCATGCACATGATAAGATCAAACTGTTGGCATTACCGTCTCAAAACAAATGTGATATCCATTCTTTGTTTCATTGAGCTTTCTAAATAATACAACGCTATGCAAATACAAATAAACTTCATGCTACTAAACAATTTGCGTTGGTCTTCTTTTCATATACCACTGTTAATTAAACTGTCATGCGGCTAAAAGAATGTCTAGTAACTCTCCATCACGGGCACCACATATGAGATAGCATTGTTCTACGTGACATGTCATCCCAGTGGCCTCGCCACGATAGTCAGCTCAACGTAATGTTAAAACGTGACCGGGTTGGAGTAGTAAGATATTAGGACGGCTGATAAATATCCAGTGGATACTGGTACTTGGCTGTATGTTGACAAAATTTGAAGTTCATGCTGTAGGGTTTCTAGATATACTTTGTTTATCGAAAGTTTACTAATGCGAAATCAGCATGCTAATAATCGAATACGCCTGGTGTAAGAACTTTGTCATTGAAAGTGCACCGTTTGTCCGGACATAAACTAGCTATAGCAATAACACAATGCAGCTAGTAAAAGTACAAAAACTGTTCTTTAAAAAAATCATGATTGCTCTTAACATATATGTATATATTTTACAAATATTCCAGATTTGCCTCCCGTTCTGAGAGTAAGGAGTGGGGTGATCCGCAGGTCCGAATGTAACCTGTATAGGCTGTACCGCAAGGCTATCATGTGTTGCGGGTCAGTCTACCTTTCAGGCGTCTGCATTAGACGGCGGCGCAGTATACCATTGCAGTAAGAGGAGCCGAACAGAAGTGGGTGCTGCTTGTACCTTTCTTAATTAAATTGTTCGCGGAAAACAATTTTTTCTTGCATTCCAAATTCAAATCATTTGACTCTCAGCCATACCATGTTGTAAGAAATTAGTGAACATCTGTAAATTTACTGATATGAATCTTCAAGGCCCTAAAAGTTGTTATGGACTTTTTGAAAATTGTCTTGGAAGTGATATTTGGAATAAGTGACACTAAAAATAAAGTAAACGAGAACAGACGTTACAAAATTGAAAAAGTCTTGCAAATATTGTAACTTTTTTAGTAGCATCGGAGCTACGTCTAATTGATACAGTTATGTTGATATAATTTTAGAATGGTTGGCAGGCTCGCACCATCATACTAATTTTGATGTGCATAATTTTAAGCTGTTTTTATTAAGACGTTTCTCACAACACACGACTCGGCCGTCTAATCAGCCTGCGGTGTACATATTCCTGTAATTTTCTGGGCCGGTCCGACTTGGGACCAGCCTGCAGCTGCCAGTGACTCTTGGTTATTCGCAGCTATTGGTGTCGAGGGGCAAGTAGTTTGTCAAAAGTCAGGTGGACAAGTAGTCTGTCAAAAGTCAGGTGGACAAGTAGTTTGTCAAAGGTCATGTGGACAAGGTGGAGAGGCTGGTAGGTATTCCGAGCAAAATGTGGATCCAAGGAATTACTGCCTCAAGGTATATATCTCTCCACCTATATTTTAGCATGGATATCATACATATAATTACTAAATTTAACCCTCGCCCTACGGGAGCTTTTTCACCTTCGCCCTACGGGGGGGGGCTGACAGGACCCCCCGTTAACTTCCAAACCAAGCAACTTAGAGCAATGCCGTAAGAACCAACATGTTGCCTGTCATGAGAGGAATCTCAGAGTATGCGATTTTTAGGTTTCAGGTCCAATGGGTGACCTTCCAGGCTAAATGAATGACCTCGGATTTACCACGTCCAGAACAGCCATTTTGCTCTTCAGAAAACCTCAAAATTGGAAATAATAAATGTAAATAAAAAGGCATTATCCTAGACCAGTTTTGGCTCAGAAATATAGAAAAGGTAATTATTTGTTCGTATCTTGTCAAAAAAGTCATTTTTTTTGTTAAATGTCATCAGTTTCTTACACTTAGGGAGCCATCACTCAGTCAAAATGAAGATATTGCTTTGAAATTTGGTATGGATATTTTCCATACTGAGTTTTCTCACATATATTCCGGTTTTTATAAAATCTTTGAAAATTTTGATTTTGTGGGGATTTAAAAAGAAAAACTTTTGTATTTATTTTAGGGGTCAAAAACCCAAAATTGTGAAAATCACAGATTGCCATTAAATGAATGTCATTTTGTATCTTTAATGAATTGCGTTGGCAATTTCCTTTAAAACTCTATTTTTTACCATTTTTCAAATATTTATATTTTTCCACCAACATGACGTCATCAAAACATGATTATCTTCCAAACTGCTTAACCAATTTCAAAAAAAAATACAGAATACGTATAATTGCTGTAAACTCAGCTACCAACAATTTCAGCAAGATACGCCGCACGTTTAAAAAGCTATTCAAGAAAAACATCAGGGGGCCTGTCAGGTGTAGGACGAGGGTTAACACACTAGACTATAATACGAAAGACTACATACACGGATTTCATGACTAAATTTATAAATGATGGTGTCAGGTGTATGCATGAAATGTATCATGCTATTCGATTATCAGGGTTACACCACCATCGTCCAGTTGGGCGTATATCTAACAGTTACATTTATAATCACCTGCTATCATCGATTTATCTGACCATGCTGTTCCGCACAGCCTACTTGACAGACGTTAGCCGGCCAGTCGGCTAGGAGAGCGTTTTGTCGATGACTCGGCCGTTAACACACACAGGCGGCACACCGCGCCGGGCGGCTGGCTTTAAGTGTTTGTTTGATGTGGAGCAGTTCGCTGGACACACTAGCATGCAAACGTAAAGCACAACACAACATGTTTGTTGAATAGGGGCCTTTGTACATCAAGAAACCCCAAGTAATATTCTCGCATCTAGTGCTATTACGGTCAGCACTGCGAATACTGGCAGGCGCATCAAATGCGGTCATAGGTGACCTTTACAGGTATTATGCACAATCGAACAGCTATACACATTAACATCCACAGCGATATATCTAACATGCCCACGACATGCATGGGTGCATTCACAAACGAACAGGTTTCCAAAAACCCGCAAATGATTGAGGCCATTCCGTTCCGCTCCAAAGCTAACTAGCGCACAGAGAGGCGCGCGCTGGCAGTGTCGGCTCAATGGGCGGCTTACGTCTGGGCCGGGCCGCCGCGATGAATGGGCGGCCGCCGCCCCGTCTGTCCGTCTATCCGTCTGTACCAGTCGGTATAACAACAGCCTGCACCGCCCACTGAATGTCTGCTGGTCATTCACGGAGTGACGCGGCAGGACGGCGGCCTTCAACAGTGCGGCGAGTCACCGTGCCGCCGGTCAGGGCCAGACTGACGCACACGGCCGAGTGCTGGCCCCCGGACCTTCGCGGGCAGGGCAGGGCAGGGGTGTTAGTTGTCATGGACAGCGCGTACCTTCACGGGCAGGGCAGGACAGGGGTGTCAGTTGTCATGGGCAGCGCGTACCTTCACGGGCAGGGCAGGGCAGGGGTGGCAGTTGCCATGCGCGTACCTTCACGGGCAGGGCAGGGCAGGGGTGTCAGTTGTCATGGACAGCGCGTACCTTCACAGGCAGGGCAGGGCAGGGGTGGCAGTTGCCATGGACAGCGCGTACCTTCACGGGCAGGGCAGGGCAGGGGTGTCAGTTGTCATGGGCAGCGCGTACCTTCACGGGCAGGGCAGGGCAGGGGTGGCAGTTGTCATGGGCAGCGCGTACCTTCACAGGCAGGGCAGGGCAGGGGTGTCAGTTGTCATGGGCAGCGCGTACCTTCACGGGCAGGGCAGGGCAGGGATGGCAGTTGTCATGGGCAGCGCACAGACACACTATCGCGCGCCGCACCACCACCTCGCACCAGCCATAGTTACATAACACACAGGTATGTACAAAGACCGGGCTCGGACCAGGAAATACGGGCACTCAAGTAGCCGGTACAGGATGTGTACAGAACCGGGCCAGGAAACGCTTAACCAGTATGCAGAACCGCGAATTTCCGGACATGTTATTTGCTCAGGCAGAATGAATACGGTGATGACTACATTCGTTGGCTCTGTGTTGATTATACAATTATCACAGCACGGCGTGAGTCCACCCGCACGAAAAATGTGGCAAGTGCGGGGATACTTGTCTTCACTGACATCGACCTATCCTAGCATGCGCCGTCTTTAAGTAGACATCACATACTGGGACGCACGCACGCAAGCACGCAAGCACGCAAGCACGCAAGCACGCAAGCACGCAAGCACGCAAGCACGCAAGCACGCAAGCACGCAAGCACGCAAGCACGCAAGCACGCAAGCACGCACGCACGCACGCAAGCACGCAGGCACGCACGCACGCACGTACACAAGCACGCACGCACGCACGCACGCACGCACGCACGCACGCACGCACGCACGCACGCACGCACGCACGCACGCAGACACGTTGGCACGCAGGCACGCAGACACGCAGGCAGGCAGGCAGGCAGGCAGGCAGGCAGGCAGGCAGGCAGGCAGGCAGGCAGGCAGGCAGGCAGGCAGGCAGGCAGGCATCACATATTGCTGAAATCTATAATTCTCTGAGATGGAAACTTTTTTGCAGATCTTCTAGAATTTCAATACGTTGTTGTAGCCCTGGGTTAAACATGTTACAATTGTTTGCTGTCTTTTTCCCAATTTCAAGCGTGATATACCACTGTGTGATTAGTGTGCCACTGTTGCGTTGACTTGTGCTTTTGTGTACTACTCTTGCGTTGCCTTATGCTGACTTCCGTGACTCGTTTACTAGAGTTGCGTCGTATTGAGTTGACTTGTGTGATGCTCGTACCTCGGCTATGTTAATCTGTACTCGTGATTTATCAGGTTTATTATGACAGTGCAACTGGTACGCTAACATGTCGTCTGTATTAAATGTGGTATCATATAAGTTGGTTGAGTTTCTTAGCGGAAATGATGCCTCCGAAATCATTCCACTGGTAGCTTATCAAAATGAGTATAATGCTAAGGATTGCTGTTATACCTTTAAGCGATAAATGTAAGTGTTTGAAGAATGTAGCAGACGCGGTATGTGTCTCTCGCTGATATGGTGAAACTGATCGGCTGCAGCGTTCAGCAGTGAAGACTGGGGCTCCTCACATTAACCCTAATTGATACTCAGCCAGCCGGCAATTTGCGGCCACTACAGGGAGACTGTCGAGCCGGTGCCGCCATATATCGCTGCTCGATGTACGCGCCTCGAGTTCAGCGTGTCTCGGCCGTCACGTCTTGGCTATCTCGAGGCGGCGCGGCGGCACGGCCTAATGTGATCCCGAATGTAATGTGCTCGCTTCATGACGATTTGGGCGGGATTAAAGGTTTGCAGAAACAATCCACTATTTTCCCATATATTGCAACTTATTACAAAGGAAGATGCGCGACTGGAAAGGTACGTATATAGTGGTACATTTGTTCACTGCGAGATTTTCATATATTTTTTTTTTCAGTTTCATTTAAGAGGAGTTTGAGTTAGCCAACTTTGTAACAGATCTACCCACTGTAAAGTAAATCTACAAACAAACACTTGTTTACAAGTTTGGATCCATTTCGCATTGGCGTTACCGTGTCGTCTTACCATTTACAGGATAGTTGATCTACCAGTTTTAATAATGTTCTACCAACCGAAGGGTTGTTTACAAGTTTGGATCCATTTCGCATAGGCGCTGCTGTGTCACCTTACGAACTAATGACTCGTGACCATCCTTTCCCTCTGACTTGTTTCTGAGATGCAATGGCTACGTTTGTGTGTGTGTGTAACGTAACAAGTGTATCGTTTGCACTAGTTTGCCCTGTACAACCCTTGCTTTGTAGCTCGTTAGTGCACTCCTCAGCGCTGAAATGAGGACTGCAACATCATTCCAGCGCTGGGGACAGCACACCCGAGCTTCAACAACAGGCTTGCCATGGGTGGTCGCAGCCCTGACCTGGGGGCAACTTAGCAAGGAACCCCTGTTGGTCTGTCTGAAAGGGCCCCGGTCGGAGCGAGGGGCCCTACGCTGATTTGAAAGGGTGTTTTTTTACACCTGATGCTTGTTTGTAAAACTTTTTAGGGCTTTTAGACCCTATGGGTTATACCGGTCTGAATACCGTCCTTCATACCGGTCTGAATACCGGCCTTCATACCGGTCTGAATACCGGTCTGAAAGCGGCCTTCAGACCGTCTGAGAGGGTATTTTCAGGCATTGGGTATTCCAAGACAGATCGGCAGCGCCCAAACACACTGCATTGCAGGTTGCGATGAAAAACCGTTGCCATGGGTATTAAAGGGAATATTTCACCTTTGTATTAGTTTTAAACTGAGATAGCCATTACCTTGGGCCGTTCTTGAAATGTCTAAATAACTAAGGTCATTTTTCCCAAAACTTAACCGTTTTTAAACAATTTAATTTGCCAATTGCAAAAGGACTCCAGGCTAGTGCAGCCGCTGATTGGCTGACAGCCACTTTTGCAGCCAATTGTCAGCCAATCAGCGGCGGTCTATAGCTCAATAATGACGTCATTCGGCCAAATCTAAAAACTTAATTTGTATAAAGTTAAGTGACTTTCCGAGTGAAAAATATCACCATAGTTTTCAGCAGCGCTCACTTCATATTTTCTACTACAACCAGCGTATATTTGACAACTTTCAGAAAGGTGAAACATTCTCTTTAACAGGGACGTAAGAACGTCAAGAAAAGTGTGCGTGTGTGTGGGCTGGGGAGGGGGGGGGGGGGGGGGGGGTGGGGTGGGGGCAGTGAAACTTTGATTTCGTATTGAGAGAACCAAACCCCCTATGCAAAATTTATTTGCAAATTAGGGCTCTTTTAGTCTTGACGAACCTTTTGCCATGCACACAAAAATCACCGACCAAAATAAAATAATTTATCAAAAAAAATGGCCGAAAAGTGAGGGGGCCATGCTCCCCCTGTTCAAGCACCTATGTGGGTATATGATGCGCTGAATCACGTTGTGGCAAGTTGCAGCTCCCTTGATGGAACAGTTACTGATCCCACCAGGATTTCCGTGAGGTCACCATGCAAGGCATTCTTCTAAGCCAAAACGTTGCCACTGATTAACCTTCGCCCTGGTGTGGGTCATTTTGACTCTCCCTGAGGTTTTTTTGGGAATAGCGGGAAAACGGCGGCGTACAGCGCCACCAAAATTGGCATAGGTCTTTGGACATTAATTATCCATATATTTTGTCTTTTTTTACCTCGGGTCATCTCAGGTCAGGTCACCAGGTCACGTCGAGTGATCTTACCTCCAAACATAGTTGCGGTCGTGCCAAAGTTACGGGGTTGACTGAAGGATTTCAAACGCACAGAAGTTAATCAGAGCATAGGTATCGACAATTCGTTTATCTCGGAGTCGGATATTTGTATATCGGTGACCAAAGAGCAGGTCAATTTCGTGACCCATTACCCATTACAAGTCAATCGGAAAATGCATGTATGTATGTATGTATGTATGTATTGACATTTAAAACACTCTCCAACATAAAATGGCTATTCCGAGTGTCGAGTCGATAACGTTAAAAGGTGAGACATGTTAAAAAGGCACTCGTAAGCAGTATTCATACAGCAAAATATAAAAAAGCATACATCCATACACACAACACGCACACACACACGCACGTACGCACATATTCATCCAGTCCCAGCTAAATGATTACACAGTGCATGCCTAAAAGACGCGAGAGTCGAGTTCCGGAGTTCCAGAGGTAAGGAGTTGTAGAGTTGCGCGATACTGTATAAGAGGCGCCGCCTACCCGCCTCCGTCCTCACACGCGGGAGAGCTAGGATCAGTGTCCTGACGAGTAGAACGGGAGCGAAGAGAAGAGTTGGTCTGAATATGAGAGGCAAGAGCTTGCAGTTCGCCAGTAACTCGTATTTTGTGAAGCAAACTAACAGAGTGCTGTTGGTAGAGCTGACGGGCAGTAGGCCAGCCCAGTTCCTCACGCACGTCCGATATATGATCAAATTTGCGACGGCCGGAGACAACGCGCATCGCAAAGTTCAGGATTTTTTGGAGGCGTTGTGTGTTTTTCTCCGACCCGTTGCCATAGACGGCAAGGCAGTATCGAACGTGCGAGATGACCAAGGCATTGACCAAGGTGGGCAGAAGGTCAGGTGGGATCTGATGACGCACGTGGGACAGGCCGATGAGGATACCGTTGCATTTTTTGACGAGGGCAGAAACGTGAGAGTCCCAGGTGAGGTACTTGTCGAACACTACGCCAAGGTTCCTCACGGTGGGGTCCTCACGCACTGCATCCTCGCGGTACCGAACAGTAATGGGAGCCATGCCACGACAATTTTGACGGGAACCACAGACTATAAGTTCCGTTTTACTTGTGTTTACTTTCAGACCGTGGGAGTGGAACCAGACGTCCAATGAGTCTAATGTCTGTTCCATTGTAGCAATGAGCTGCGGGAGAGAGTCTTTTTTGCCAGATATCAAAATTTGGGTATCATCAGCGTACTGCACCACGTGCGCGTCAGGGGCAAAGAGGGACAGGTCGTTAGCAAATATCTGGAAGAGGAGTGGGCCAAGAGAGGATCCTTGTAATACACCGATGGGATTGGGCTGGGGTCTGGAAAGGTGCCGATTGCCACGCCCGTCAGCAGTACAAACAGATTGGGTATGACCACGGAGGTAAGAAGAAAACCAGGTAGGATCGATAGAATAGGCTTGAAGTTTGGAAAGAAGCTTTGTGTGGTCAATCACATCAAAGCATTTGGAAAGATCAAGGAGGCAGAGGAGGGTAAGTTCCTGGCGTTCAGTGGCGGCAAGGATATGATGGGATACGGTAAGGAGCGCGGTTTCTGTGGAGAGACGGGAGCGGAAACCGTGCTGGGATGAGGAAAAAAGGTTGTTGTCAGCCATGTACGAGTACAGCTGTCGCTGGACCACCTTCTCGACAAGCTTCGGAAAGGCAGGAACGATGGAAATAGGTCTGAAGTTTGAGGCATCTGATGGGCTTCCGGATTTGTGGATAGGATGTACTATGGAATGTTTCCAGGGATCGGGAAATTCACAGGATGTGAGACAGGTGTTGAGAATGTGTAGGATGACATGGCCAATAGTTTCGAAACAAAGCTTAATTACTTTAATGCAAATGCCGTCTGCGCCACAAGCTCCTGAATTTTTCATAGAAAAGAGGACAGGACAGAGAGAATCAATAGTCATGGGTTTCAAAGAGAAAGCACAGGCACCAACCCTGGGTAGACAGCACGGAAGTTCAAGGGGCACCCCCCTGGCTCGAACCTCACCTGCGACTCGGGGACCCACCCCCACGAAGTACTCGTTTAACTCGTCGGGGGTGGCCTCAGGCACAACTCTCTGTGTCGACCTCTTGCCCTCAATGATTTGTCTGATGTTCCTAAACATGGTGGCAGGACCCTGCTCTCTCACCCTACTGGCAATGTCCTGTCTCATGTCCTGTCGGATAGCAGACTTCACTTTCTTATCCAGGGCGAGAAGAGCAGGAGTCCTGACACCTTGGACAAGAAGTCCACGTCGCTGTGCCATCAGCCGCAAGGTGGCGTCCGAGGCAGGGGGGGGGGGGCCGAAGGGTTGTGAATTTTGATGAGCTGCAGAGGAGCATGAGAGTCAAGAATAGGCAGCAATAATGCTAGAAAGGCAGACCACTGATCAGCTACCCCGCACATGAGAACACAGGGCTCCAGTCGGTGTGGTACAGTGACAAATGGAAATCTAAAACATTCAACCTATTCAAACGTCTGGACATGATATATGATGGCTTGGCTCTGTGCTTGGGAATGTTGATGATAGCCTTGACTAAAAAATTATCACTGTATGCACATTCAAATACACTCAGATCAGTTACAAAGTCAACCCTGTTTGAGACACACACATCTAAAAGAGATCCAGATCTATATGTAGGCACCTGCACAAATTGATGTAATGATAAACTGTCTAAAAGCTCTATCAGCTTAGTCCTAGCATGATCACCATCTGAGGCTAAAAGGTTACAATTGGCATCACCTGCAATAAAAATAGGGTGATGAGTGAAGAATGATACGCTGAATTTGCAATTCAAGGCAATCCAAATCGGCAGTCACCTGAGCTATGGAATGACCTGGAGGCCTATACAGTGCACACAGGTTAAAATGACGCCGGCGATGAGTGGTGATTGAGAGCCACAGAGTTTCAAGTTTACAGCGGTTTGAGCTACACACCGACTGGAGCCTCTTAACACTTAACCCTGATCTAGCAATACATATATAATTATATATATATATATATATATATATATATATATATATATATATATATATATATATATATATATATATAATATATAGCAATAAATATATAAATGCTTCCTATTCAAAGGATATGCAATACCTAGATCAGGCCAATTCTTGCAGAATCATGTTATTTTAGCTCACTCTTGACCCAGGTGCAACTGTTGCTCAGTGACCTATGCAGGGTCAGTTGAGGACTCCGGCCTCAGAATGCCAACTCTGGCCTTCAGAGGGCCCCTCTGGCTTCACGACGGCCATTCTGGCTTTCAGATGGCCCATTCTTACCCCCAGATGATCCCTCTGGCCTCACGACGGCCATTCTCACTTTCAAAGGCCCACTCTGACCTCAAGAGGGCACACCCCTACTTCCAGAGGGCTAACTCTGCTCTCCAGAGGGCTACCTGCCTTCCAGAGGGCCCACTCTGTCCTCCAGAGGACCCACTCTGCCCTCCAAAGGACACTCTGCCCTCCAGATGACCCACCCTGCCCTCCAGAGGACCCACCGAAGAGGGCTCACTCCAATACTCCTGCCTCCAGTGGGCCCCCTCTGTCTTCCAGAGAGCCCACTCTGGCTTTCAGAGGGACCATTTGGCCTTCAGAGGCCCTGTTGGCCTTCAGGTGGCCCTCACCGGCCTTCAGAGGGCTCTTGGGATACAATTGGCCCCCTCTGAAGGCCTTTGGCCTCCAAAGGGTCCTCTCTGACCTCCAGAGGGCCCACTTTGGCCTCGAGAGGACCCGTTTTAGCATCCAGGGGCCATTCTGGCATCCAGTTGGCCTCTCAGACCTCTAAGAGGGCCCATTCTGACCTGGAGCCAATGCAGGCCCATGGGGCCCACCTGGCCCCAAGTGACGTTGGAGGGAAGATATGTTGGCATCCCTCATGGGCCTTGGGGTGGGGGGGGGCATGGCCCAGATGCCCCCTCCCCCTGCGACCGGCCTCTGGCTTGCACAGAGGAAACTAGTGCAAAATATACACTTGTTACAACCACCGAAATGTAAATGTAAACAACATTATGAAGGGTTACACGCGGTAGCCATCGAAGAGGCATCGCCCGGCATACACAAGAAAATGCGGGTATTTCAAACCTGATTTCACGTGAATACATTTCGAACATTTTCGAACATAACGACAGCATATCCACCGGTCGATGCGGGCTCACAAACTGGACCGAAACCAGCCTTAACAACCTCACACCACCCCTTTCAACACACGCGCACTCTGTGAGACGCACTGGCGCCATGACTGCAATATCAGCAACAATTATGTCATGGAATTAAGTTTCACCAACACAAATATTATAAACAATTCAAATTATATCGTATTACTCACTTCCCTCAAGCTTTTCCCAATCACCAAGCACCGGCAACTTGAACACGCGCGGATGCGTGCGAACTGTGAAGAGCGGGCGCCAACACGCTGTTTCTAAGATGGCGTCTGGGTCAGGGGGTTGTCATCCCGGGATTCCCCATGTATTGGCTGCCGAGCGGCTCAGCATTAGCGAAGACGTCACTGGTGCAGTGGTCCAGTCGTGGCCAGCCCCGCCGCCGCAGCTGCGCTTTCGAGCGTTTTGCGGTCTTTTGACGGGTGTTAACGAGAGCGGGAATTTGAAGTCGTCGCCGTTAGATAAGTAAGTTATGTTGTAAGACTATATTTTGATTTTTTTTTATAGCATATCTTGAACATTAACCCTATTTGTAACAGGGGGGGGGGGGCGGATTCCGCCCCCATGTTTTTCGCAGATATCTCCAGAACGGCTGAGAGCAGGCCCATGAAATTTTGGAACTTTTCCAAAAACAGATTTTCGTATATAGAGTCAAAATTTTGAGTTCTTAACCTGAATAGAGGCGGTTCCAGGGCACGGTTTTGGGTGGGTTCGGCGGCGACATTTGGCGATAATACGGAAATGCGATCTTCACGGTTTCTTCCTAACTGCCTCAAGTATGAAGGTGTTACATCGGTTTACAGTGATTTCAACATATGCAAATTAGTTGATGTTAATGAAATATCATACAAATTGCATGGCAGAGGCGGTGTCAGGGGCTTGAAAGGGGGGGGGGGTCCAGGAAGTATGCGGGAAGCCAATATAGTGGGAAGCCAATATAGCGATGTAAGGGGCATTTATAGCTATCAAGATGTAAAAAATAGCTTCTGCTTCCATTATTTGCATAGTATATTACATATATAATTTCAGGGGCGTGTTCAGACACATGGCAAGGGGGGGGGGGTGACTGGCATGGTGATGACGATATGCCAGCGATAACGGCGCAATAGACGGTTAGCTTATAGTGATATATGCACATATGAGGCCAGAAAAGTGAATAAAGTAATTTTTTGCAGAGGCGCGCTCAGGAATGGAAAAAGGGGGTCATATTGTTGCAAGGAAACTTAGAGGCATGGGCGTACAATGACATAACATACTGCAGTTTTCGGATGAAACACGCACCACAGGGTACTCTACAAACGATTATAAGATAATATGCGAGTCCAGGTAGGGTAAAAAGGGGGATAAGCAATGTGAATTGAAGTTGTAAGTGAAATAGTCACTCTTGACTATTTAGTATCATAATAGCGGATAATATACTTATCAAAAGGTCTTGCGCCTCCCCAGTTTGGATCCTGGATACGCCTATAATGAAGTACATTATGCAAAAAGGAGCTATCTACGATTAGTAACTTATTTATAGTGCTGGGGAGCAACTTGCCTGCGGTTAGTATTTTTCCAATTTGACCTCCTTTTTTCACTAATCTGGTACCGCCTATGACAAAAAAGGAAGATGTATTACTGTTTTGTCTAATGTTACAATAACATACCATTTCATTTATAACAAAAACAACATAAAACAATGGTTTATTACGCATTTACTTCACCCCCATATTGAGTAACCTGCACACGCCTATGATTTGTGAATTTTCAAAAGTCACTGCCATATATCAATTTCCAATTCAATCTCTATCGATTCCCATTGGTTGTGTTAAAATTTGTTGATAAACATGACAGATGTGTTAGATCATAAATACCACTAACATTTGTAGTTTTTGCCCCCCTGTTGCCTCCCTATCAATTTTTAGTTTATTTGTATTATTTAGAAATGTAGATCGTATTGAGGGGAAACGCCGTTTCATTTTTGAAAATCGGACGAGTAGATCTCGAGATCTCCAGGGGGGGGGGGGGCGGAATCCGCCCCCCCCCCCTTGTTACAAATAGGGGTAGCCAGGAGCCAGTTACAAATAGGGTTAAGCCAAAACAATGCCATTTGCAACATTTCCAGGTACAACGTATGGCCGTCTCACGCCTCAGCCAGACTAGAACAGCGTATGGCCGTCTCGCTCCTCAGCCAGACGGGGGCAGCGTACGGCCGTCTCGGCTCTCAGCCGGGTCGGAGCAGCGTATGTCCGTCTCGCCCCTCAGCCGGACCGGGGCAGCGTATGTCCGTCTCGCCCCTCAGCCAGACCGGGGCAGCGTACGGCCGTCTCGCCGCTCAGCCGGACCGGGGCAGCGTACGGCCGTCTCGCCGCTCAGCTGGACCGGGGCAGCGTACGGCCGTCTCGCCTATCAGCCAGACCGGGGCAGCGTATGGCCGTCTCACTCCTCAGTCAGACCGGTGCAGTGTATGGTCATCTCGCCAGTCGCCCCTCACACAGACCGGGGCAGCGTATGGCCGTCTCCTCTAAGCATGAATTAAGGGAGGGATATTATCCGCGGTAAACGTAATCTTAAATAGGATCGTACCTTAGGCGCGCGCAACTATCCGTATCCCGTTCGGATATTCGCACCGCACCGAGCCGCGTGCGGCGACAGCCGAGTCGGACCATTGCAACAGTGACGTCACGCTAATGTTGTGCGATTGGGGTGCTAAAATACCCGGATGACTCTACCTCTCTTACACGGCCTTGGTCTGGGTGAGCTCGGCCTTGGTCTGGGTTTTAACCATCGCTTTTGTATTATAGAGGATCTTCTAGGTGATCTTTTTTTTATTTATTATAGGTATAGATGGTTATGGGTGAGGGATGTAATGCGATCTTGTAAGTATGTGAATGCGTGTGGTTTTATCTGTGTGACTTCGCCCATAATAGCCACGTTGTGGATGGTTTCCTAAATAAATGATGAAATGATGAATGAATGGTTCACCCCGTCGGCGATGAAGTTAAATTAATCAATAAATAAATAAATAAATAAATGCCTGACTTAGGTAATCATATCTATTACCTGCTTATCTACTGAGATCATAATTGCCTGGGAGAAGACTGCAGAGCATAACATTAAACACAATCAATAATGGAATGGTAAGGTCAGACAGAACAACGAAGATCTAAACCAATCTTATGCAAAACTTATTGGAATTGGAAATAGTAAACTCACTTGCAAATTTCATACCTAGGTACTTCACTGTGAAGCTGCTTGGGGCCGGGGAAAAGACAAACACATGCAGTAAGTCAAAGTACTAACAGTTCTAATTGTACTTCACTGTGAAGCTGCTTGGGGTCGGGGGAAAGACAAACACATGTAGTAAGTCAAAGTACTAACAGTCCTAAGTAGGGAGATATGTTTCATTAAGCAGCTTAAGGCCTTGTTTAACCATATTCTAACTTCTATTATATAATTCCTGAATTGTAGTTTATGCGTCATATTCGAAACAGATTTGAAACATCAAGAATGTTTGCTAACAACATATTGCATAGCCCATAGGTAAATATTCTGGGCATACACAAATAACAAAATAGTTTATATATGCATCCTAAATGATACATATTCGTAGGTTAGGATTTAGGAACTAAGTCAATGATTTGCAAATATTTGGTTATAAATCATATTTTTATTGGTTCTGCTTTCGCGGTTATAATGACTCGAAATCGCGCCACATTTGTGTTTTTTTTTTTGGCGTGCTGCGTGCTCAAAGCCGTATATACCATGGTACAACGGGTAGAACAGTAAGGATTGTAACGCCCAAATGAATTAGACAAGATATAATTTGTATCGTAATTGTTTTGTCCATTATAAATTAAAGGTATTGTTTGCTATCAATAACTTGTATTTCCATAGAATATATCTTTATTTATTGAATTAAACTCCTGCAAATATGCGAAGTAGTAGTCGAAGTAGTGCACATTTCAGTACATGTAGTAGCATTTGGAAGCGGTCATTAAATTATACTACAAAGTAGTAGTCGAAGTAGTGTATATTGCAGTACCTGTAGTAGCATTTGGAAGCGGTCAGCGGTCGTTCCGGCATTTTTTAACCCCCAAGCCCATTTAACTATGTTACGCCCGGAATATCTAAAAATGATCAATAGAAACGTTGTAGCTAAGGCTGGTAGCTATCTGTTCCAGAAGTCGGATTTAAAATATGTACCATAGGTTACGAGCCAGCCTTGTCTGAAAATCATCGATCTAACATGGAAACCCTATGGTGTAGTAGGTTTTAGCGCCCAAACGCCCGAGTGCGTCCAACTGTTACTGGTGGGGCTGGTATATACCGCTGTGTTTATATTTATTTTGGGCTTGTTGGCTGTGAATGTTGCTGTGATCCTGGAAAAATGTGTGGTGTTGCTAACTGACTATACATTATTAATATCGAGGTAGGTCGTAAGGTGGAAGCAGAGACCACATTGGGCAAGTATTGTCACAAAGTTTGTTGCACTTCGCAGAACTGCCAGTGGTTTGTTTTGGGTTTTCTTTAAGTGCATTTTTAATTAATTCCCAATGAGATTTGGTTGTCATTGCTGATTGGGTAGTTAGGTTACAACACTGCACGCAATGGACTTTGACACCTGCTTGCCTTTAGGCTTTAACAAGAGCAGTCGTTACCTGAAGCTGTACCTGCATAGTGTATTGCCTTTGCTCATGGCGCAGAGGCCAAGCTGTCATTAATTTTGTAAAATATTATTATTATTATCTTCATTATTCGTATCAGTGCCATATAACCATGGACA
The DNA here is from genome assembly GCA_036785665.1 of Chirona hameri. Classification (NCBI taxonomy): domain Eukaryota; kingdom Metazoa; phylum Arthropoda; class Thecostraca; order Balanomorpha; family Balanidae; genus Chirona; species Chirona hameri. The sequence goes on along the minus strand of JAXIVJ010009676.1, from coordinate 20,780 downwards.
GCTGCAGCTCCCCTAAACCCCAATCATCATTAATAAGAAATATTGCAATATTTAATCAATAATTGCCCGTGAATCAGAATCAGAATCAGAATCAGAGTTGAATCATTGCGCTGAGCCGTGAATCACTGGTGAATCGATTCACTTTACGCTGAATGGTAGTGTGAATCAGAATCGAATCATTGAGGTTTCACGGGAATCACTGGTGAATCGATTCTCAAAAAAAGGAATCGTTTACAAGTCTGCTCCAGAGGGTCCCGTCTGACATTCATAGGGTCATTCTGGCAGCTGGCTGGCCACCAGGGGCCAACCCTGGCCTCCAGAGGGCCTACTCTCTGGCTTACAGAGGACCCACTCTGGCCTCCAGGGGCCACCCTGGCCTACATAAGGCCCACTCCGGACTCCATAGAGCCCACTCAAGCATTCCAATAGCCCACTCTGCTCCTTGCCAACCTCCAGAGGGCCCATTATCGCCTCCATCCAGAGGCCCACCCTGTCCTCCAGATGGCCCACCTTGTCCTCCAGAGGGCCCACTCTGGCCTACTTTGGGCCCACTTTGACCTCCAGAGGCCCCACTCTGGCCTCCTGATAGCACACTCTGACCTCCCGAGCTGTCACTCTACTTAGCCGTTTCAGCGTTATTTTTAGGCGATTCATTTCCGACTCAAAACAATGTCTTTAGGTGAAGATAAACACATGTAGTTGGTACACTCCTCGATTCATAATTGAATTATCATTTTTATCTGTAAAGACCCGACCCGTACAGTATCCCTTGAAAAGAAAAACGAGGCACACAAACCTAAAGTGGTAACGTCTATCTATCGTCTATATTGTCATATAACACGCGCCCTGGAGGAGGGCGAAATTCGCCCACCCCTAACATTTTTCGAGGATAGGGCAAAAACGGCAACGCGCAGCGCCGCCGTTTTTTGCTTACCTGTTGGGAAATGAACTAGCCAAATTATGTACAACTATTGACCTCGGGTCATCTCAGGTCAGGTCACCAGACCAGGTCACGTGATGACCCCACCTCCAAAACGTTTGCGATAGTACCACAGCCACAGTTTTAGGCCGATCGGTTTCAAACTTGCAGGATTTCATAAGGTCATGGATACCTACAATTTATTTATCTCGGATTTCTGATATCGGTGACCTAAGGTCAGGCCAATTTCGTGACCGCCAACACTGCTTTGTCAATAACTATCGACATAATGAAGATAGGGGAATGAAAACGGTCCTTATGTTTTTGTCTTGTCAAGAAACGTCTCCCAATATGCAACATGACCTACTTGGGTCACCACTTGACCTTGACCTAAGGTCAAATTTCTCAGTTGACCTAATCTGGTGAACATGAATATGATTCGAAGTGCCATGCCGAGACAAACACGCTGGCGTCAAATGTATTGCTTTATCTTTTTAGGTAAAAAGTTAGTTGCAAAAAGCAGTTTTGCCAAAAAATAACCTTTTTGACGTTTGATGATCTCTGGAGCCTGAACTGTTGACCTGAGCTCAAATCTCAGGACACCAAGTGGATTGCATTTTTCTTTGTGAGTGGACAGCTTTTGATTGTTTTTTTTTCTCGTTTGTTCCTAGCTACCAGTAAGGCGCCGTAGTTGGCGATGAACGAGCGAGCGCGAAGGAAATGTATGGGGAATTTCAACTCGATCGGGCAAGTAGTTTCTGAGATACAAAAAAGTTGCACACGTGCGCACGTGCAGAAGCACCCCACCCCTGACTTTTGGGAAAAAGGCGGCTGAGAGGTCCCTAACTGCACACCGAATTTGAACACAATCGGCGCAGCCGTTCCTCAGATATATAACAGGGGTGTGCACGTGCGTGCGTGCAGAGGCACCCCATCCCTGACTTGTGGAAAGGCGGCGGCTGAGAGGTCCCTAACCATACACAAAATTCGAGCACAATTGGCTCAGCCGTCCCTGAGATAGAGAATAGGGGTGTGCACGTGCGCACGTGCAGAGGCACCGCACCCCGACTTGTGGGAAATTGGCGTCTGAGAGGTCCCTAACCACACCCAAATTTGTACACAATCGACTCAGCCGTTCCTGAGATATAGAATAGGGGTGTGTACGTGCGTACGTGCAGAGGCACCCCATTCATGAATTGTGAGAAGGCGGCGGCGGAAAGGTCCCTAACCACACACCAAATTGAACACAATCGGCTCAGCCGTTCCTGAGATATAAAACAGGGGTGTGCACGTGCGCACGTGCGGGGGCACCCCACCACTCACTTGTGGGAAAGTGACGGCCGAGAGGTCCCTAACCACACACCAAATTTGAATATAATCGGCCCAGCCGTTGCTGAGTTTTTGCGAGAAAACAATTTTAAACACCCCTCACGCGGCACGCGCCACGCGCAGTGATAGTCACCCACATCAGTGAGCACCGGTCTCAAACAGGTTAGGTTGTATCTCTCAGCGAAGAAACCCGCTTGTCAATCAGACGTGCGATTGCAGAGATATTAGCTTCTCAAAAGCGTTGCCACGGGCCGGGCCGGGTCGGGCCAGGCCGGTCCGGGCCCCTCATATTCAGATTTGTGTTTTCCATATACCACGGAAGGACCAGCGAACGCTTCGCGCTCGCTCGTAATTATATTCCCGAGATATGTGGGGGTGTTCGAAACGAAGTCCTAAAACTGGAAAATCTGGCCTTTGATGACCTCTGGTGACCTCAATTTTGACCTGACTTAAAAAAGACCGATAAATATTTTCGATAGAGCTATCTAATGCCGTTTTCCGCTTGTCGCTACGTCGCGTGGTTTTCGACATCATAGGGGGAGGGGGGGAGCGAAATCCCCTCTTCAGGGCGTGTAATTATCAGAGGCCCTCCAGGGCGTGTAATTATCAGAGGCCCTCCAGGGCGTGTAATTATCAGAGGCCCTTCAGGGCGTGTAATTATCAGAGGCCCTCCAGGGCGTGTAATTATCAGAGGCCCTTCAGGGCGTGTAATTATCAGAGGCCCTCCAGGGCGTGTAATTATCAGAGGCCCTCCAGGGCGTGTAATTATCAGAGGCCCTTCAGGGCATGTAATTATCAGAGGCCCTTCAGGGCGTGTAATTATCAGAGGCCCTCCAGGGCGTGTAATTATCAGAGGCCCTCCAGGGCATGTAATTTTCAGAGGTCCTCCAGGGCGTGTAATTATCAGAGGCCCTCCAGGGCGTGTAATTATCAGAGGCCCTCCAGGGCGTGTAATTAGCAGAGGCCCTTCAGGGCATGTAATTATCAGAGGCCCTTCAGGGCGTGTAATTATCAGAGGCTCTCCAGGGCGTGTAATTATCAGAGGCCCTCCAGGGCATGTAATTTTCAGAGGTCCTCCAGGGCGTGTAATTATCAGAGGCCCTCCAGGGCGTGTAATTATCAGAGGCCCTCCAGGGCGTGTAATTATCAGAGGCCCTCCAGGGCGTGTAATTATCAGAGGCCCTCCAGGGCGTGTAATTATCAGAGGCCCTCCAGGGCGTGTAATCATCAGAGGCCCTCCAGGGTGTGTAATTATCAGAGGCCCTCCAGGGCATGTCATTATCAGAGGTCCTCCAGGGCGTGTAATTATCAGAGGCCCTTCAGGGCGTGTAATTATCAGAGGCCCTCCAGAGCGTGTAATTATCAGAGGCCCTTCAGGGCGTGTAATTATCATAGGCCCTCCAGGGCGTGTAATTATCAGAGGCCCTCCAGGGCGTGTAATTATCAGAGGCCCTCCAGGGCGTGTAATTATCAGAGGCCCTCCAGGGCGTGTAATTATCAGAGGCCCTCCAGAGCGTGTAATTATCAGAGGCCCTCCAGGGCATGTCATTATCAGAGGTCCTCCAGGGCGTGTAATTATCAGAGGCCCTTCAGGGCGTGTAATTATCAGAGGCCCTCCAGGGCGTGTAATTGTCAGAGGCCCTCCAGGGCGTGTAATTATCAGAGGCCCTCCAGGGCGTGTAATTATCAGAGGCCCTCCAGGGCATGTAATTATCAGAGGCCTTCCAGGGCATGTAATTATCAAAGGCCATCCAGGGCGTGTAATTATCAGAGGCCCTCCAGGGAGTGTAATTATCAGAGGCCCTCCAGGGCGTGTAATTATCAGAGGCACTCCATGGCGTGTAATTATCAGAGGCCCTCCAGGGCGTGTAATTATCAGAGGCCTTCCAGGGCATGTAATTATCAAAGGCCATCCAGGGCGTGTAATTATCAGAGGCCCTCCAGGGAGTGTAATTATCAGAGGCCCTCCAGGGCGTGTAATTATCAGAGGCACTCCATGACGTGTAATTATCAGAGGCCCTCCAGGGCGTGTAATTATCAGAGGCCCTGCAGGGAGTGTAATTATCAGAGGCCCTCCAGGGCGTGTAATTATCAGAGGCCCTCCAGGGAGTGTAATTATCAGAGGCCCTCCAGGGCGTGTAATTATCAGAGGCCCTCCAGGGAGTGTAATTATCAGAGGCACTCCATGGCGTGTAATTATCAGAGGCACTCCATGGCGTGTAATTATCAGAGGCACTCCATGGCGTGTAATTATCAGAGGCACTCCATGGCGTGTAATTATCAGAGGCACTCCAGGGCGTGTAATTATCAGAGGCACTCCAGGGCGTGTAATTATCAGAGGCACTCCAGGGCGTGTAATTTTCAGAGGCACTGCAGGGCGTGTAATTATCAGAGGCCCTCCAGGGCGTGTAATTATCCGAGGCCCTCCAGGGCGTGTAATTATCAGAGGCACTCCATGGCGTGTAATTATCAGAGGCACTCCAGGGCGTGTAATTATCAGAGGCACTCCAGGGCGTGTAATTATCAGAGGCACTCCAGGGCGTGTAATCATCAGAGGCCCTCCAGGGCGTGTAATTATCAGAGGCCCTCCAGGGCGTGTAATTATCAGAGGCACTCCATGGCGTGTAATTATCAGAGGCACTCCATGGCGTGTAATTATCAGAGGCCCTCCAGGGCGTGTAATTATCAGAGGCACTCCAGGGCGTGTAATTATCAAAGGCCCTCCAGGGCGTGTAATTATCAGAGGCCCTCCAGGGCGTGTAATTATCAGAGGCCCTCCAGGGCGTGTAATTATCAGAGGCCCTCCAGGGCGTGTAATTATCAGAGGCCCTCCAGGGCGTGTAATTATCAGAGGCCCTCCAGGGCGTGTAATTATCAGAGGCTCTCCAGGGCGTGTAATTATCAGAGGCCCTCCAGGGCATGTCATTATCAGAGGTCATCCAGGGCGTGTATTTATCAGAGGCCCTCCAGGGCGTGTAATTATCAGAGGCCCTCCAGGGCATGTCATTATCAGAGGTCATCCAGGGCGTGTAATTATCAGAGGCTCTCCAGGGCGTGTAATTATCAGAGGCCCTCCAGGGCATGTCATTATCAGAGGTCATCCAGGGCGTGTATTTATCAGAGGCCCTCCAGGGCGTGTAATTATCAGAGGCCCTCTTCAGGGCGTGTAATTATCAGAGGCCCTCCAGGGCGCGTGATAACGTATATCGCGGTTAGTCTCGCTTGTCACAAACAACGCTTCGACGTGAATCATGGTTACGCCAGAACGGTAAAAAGCTTTTTGGGAAGCCAAATCCCCCCCAAAAACACACAATTCCTCTCACTCGTCGAATTTTGATTCTTCATACATCAATAGGTGATTTAAACAAACTTCAGTAAAAGTTGCGTAGATTTTCGCTTAAATTAGGAAATGCGTCATGTTTTGGTCGACTTCAGGCGTTTTGGAGGGCTTGGCCCTTCCGGCCCCTTTGGATACGCAAGTGGCGAGAAAGCATTGGGGGGAGGGAGAGCACCTTTGGGGGGGCGAACTCAACATTGTAGGGGGGGGGGGCGAGGGCCACCCCAAAAGTATATAAATTGACACCTATGAGTATAACTGAACACTGATTTCTAGTTGTTTGTCAAGGAAAATTGTTGGGGGGATTATCCCCTTGGCTCAATAATGGGGGTACACGCCCCCCCCCCGTGGCGAAGCGCTTGTTACTTCCCCTATAAACGCAATGCTTGTTGCGAACTAACTTATTTGTTTTCTTGCAGTGTTATACAAGCATGTACTTTGTAGTATGAAACCAGTACAAGCTAACTGCATTGGTGAACAAAACACCCGCCCGTCTAACTTAAGAAAGCTTGTATTCAAACAAGACATAAACAAGGGATACCCTCTTTGGAATCGCGTCCTAACTACTACATGTACAAACGCATGACTTATGCTTGTCACCGAACGAGTCAGCTACCACCTTGACCCTCGTTTTCGTAGATGTAAATGGTAGCCGTACTAGGATACGGCACTGGCAGATCCAGGGTTCGAGAATGGGGGAAGGGATGCAATTTAAAATTTCGCTCCACTTCATCAGCGAAAAGTTGTTGACCGGGGAGGGAGGGGGGGGGTGGAGTCGGGTCGTTAGCGCTAAAAGTCGTTGAGCGGGAGGAGGGGGGGGGGAGGGTGTCGGGTCCTGATAGCGAAAGTCATTGACAGGGAAGGGGAAATTTCCCCCCTAATTATCACTTCTTACAGTCAATGCAGGAAGACGCGGGGCGGAGGATATCTTTGTATTGAATGCCCGCCATGTTCCTGTGGGGGGGGGGGCATTTTCCCGTAATTCCCCCCTGGATCCGCCAGTGGTAAACACAATTTTATCTCTTCTGTCGCTTTCAAACATTGATGTAGCCGCCCCCGTCGAGCGTGGGATGGGGGGGGTGTCCCTGTCACCCCCTCCCCTGGATCCGCCAGTGGGATACGGCTATCCACCATTACACAAGACTTGTCAATTTAGTTTACAGTGTAGAAAAACATCAACCGAATTCATAAAGCTCAGTAACTCAGGATAGGGTATGCCCGACTCTTGTACTTCATTATAATAGCATTATCGATGTCTTAACATTTTTGGTGATATGTTTTTTGTTTTTTTTAGATGCAGTTGCTTACTAAACCACAATAACAATATACAGGGTGTTTCATAAAAGTGTATCCACTTGGAAATATCGTGATAACTCCGGTATTTTTGGTCACAGGTCTTCAAACATAACAGCATGGGAAAGATGATGAAATTCTGCATCACATATGTGATAATCAACCCCATCAACGTTCTATGCACTTAGCTTCACAGCAGCAAAAAAGACATACCAAATGCGACAAAAACATAGCTATTTTTCCGCAAAGGACGTGTTCTTTCACAGATCTGAGGTCGCGCTGGAGCAGCAAACAGCAGGTCCTAAGCGCTGGATCAAACACGCTTGAGCAGCACACAGTAGTGAACATAACACAACATGGCATGTCTGACAACAACGAAGTCACGACACTCGGGGCACCACTCTGACCACACCATGGCGGCGACCTCACATCAGATGCTCGAAGTGTCGGTCGCCCGACTTCACACAGAGCTGCATCCTGCGTCACATGTTGGCCATGACCTTGCGGCACATGTCAGCTGTGATGGTGGCAAGGATCTCCATGATTCTCTCCTTCAAGTCATCCAGAGTGCGTGGTTGGACCTGGTACACTCTTCCCTTGATGTACCCCTAAAGGAAAACAATAAAGGGGGCTCAGCTCGGGTGACCTGGCCGGCCACGGAAATTCCGTCTTCTGCCAGATAAACCTGTCAGCGAATTTGGCCTTGAGTGAGTGCAGGCTGAAATGAGCGGTGTGTGCAGTGGCACCGTTTTGTTGCAACCACATTCCGTTCCGTTCCGGATCTTCGGGAAGACGAACTCCTGGATCATTGCGACCTATCGCTCGCTAGGGGTTCATCAGGGGTTCAGCAGGTCGAACCACGCACTCTGAATGACCTGAAGGAGAGCATCAGTGAGATCCTGGCCACCATCACAGCTGACATGTGCCTCAAGGTCATGGCCAACATGTGACGCAGGATGCAGCTTTGTGTGGAGTCGGGCGACCGACACTTCGAGTATCTGATGTGATGTCGCCGCCATGGCGTGGTCAGAGTGATGCCCCGAGTGTCGTAACTTCGTTGTTGTCAGACATGCCATGTTGTTTCATGTTCATTACTGTTTGCTGCTCACGTATGTTTGATCCAGCGCTTAGGACCTGCTGTTTGCTGCTCCAGCGCGACCTCAGATCTGTGAAAGAACACGTCCTTTTCGGGAATATAGCTATGTTATATGTCGCATTTGGTATGTCCTTTTCGCAGCGGTGAAGCTAAGTGCATAGAACGTCGATGGGGTTGATTATCACATACGTCGTGTCGAATTTCATCAGCTTTCCATTGCTGGTAAGTTGAACGACCTACGACCAAAACTACCGGAGTTATCGCGAGATTTCCTAGTGGGTACATTTTTATGAAACACCCGGTACAACTAGAGCGAATGCTTCTTACGAATGCTTCACTTTGCAGAAATGAAAATGCTGCTTAACAGCGGTGAGTTCATCGAGTTCTAAAGTGTGCTCGAAATACCTAAATTAAAATGTCAACTTCAGTTTTTGCCAATTTTCACGATAAGATTGTCATTAGTTCAAACCATTTCGAAACAAATCTAATTTATAAAGCTGCAACGCCGATAGCGCCTCCATCCAAGGTCAACTGCAGCTAACTTTATAGAGTTTAGTGCTTGTGCGAGGAACATACTTGATATAATTAATAAATAAAAAAAACAAGACCTTTTCCTCGAAAATGTGGAAATCCAATGTTATAAAAATGATATTATTATGTTGTAATATTTCGGCCACAGGCCTTTATCAAACAGTAAAAGTTTGATAAAGAACTGCAGCGAGTTTAACTGAACCCGGGTCACAACCAGAGTTGTGCTCGACTCAGATTTTGTTTAGACTGAATCGACTCTGACTCATTTTCGAAGGGACTCTGACTCAACTCTGACTCAAGCGGGGGAAATTTGTGTTTTGAGTCGACTCAACTTTGACTCATTTGCTGTTACCCCTGACTCAACTCTGACTCAAGCGGGGAGACAATTTGTGTAGTCGACTCAACTTTGACTCATTTGCTTTTACCCTTGACTCAACTCTGACTCATGTGAAAGTGTTTCGAGTCGACTAATTTTTGACTCATCTTCAACGGACTTCACGACTTGGATTCAAATGTATTGGACTTGCAAAAAGTCATTAGAATAGTATAAGTAGATAAGTACAAATTAAAGTCCAAATTAAAGTACTTTAATTTGGATTTACACTGGATCAAGGCACATTAATATTGCATTATCATAAATATCTACTGCATCCAGTTGCATTGTAAGATATATTCAAATATATATGTTCCTAATAACAATAATAATGATAATAATAACAATAATAATAATAATAAATAATAATAATAATAATAATAATAATAATAATAATAATAATAATAATAATAATAATAATAATAATAATAATAATAATAATAATAATAATAATAATAATAATAATAATAATAATAATAATAATAATAATAATAATAATAATAATAATAATAATAATAATAATAAATAGTAATAATAATAATAATAATAATAATAATAATAATAATAATAATAATAATAATTATTATTATTATTATTATTATTATTATTATTATTATTATTATTATTATTATTATTATTATTATTATTATTATTATAATAATAATAATAATGTAATAGTAATAACTATAATAATAATAAGTAAATTGACTGTTCTTGAATTCACGTTCTTAACCCGCGCACTTTTTTGTACTGTGTTTACTGGGTTTGCATCGAACACGAACTGCAGACGAACTGTTGATTTCCGCCCCTCCCCGTGAGATCTCGAAAGTTACGCTACGTAGCGACAAGCAGAAAACGGTATTTGATAGCTTGATACAAGTGCTATCGAAAGTACTTCGGTATTTTTTTTAGGTCAGGTCAAAATTGAGGACCCCAAAGGTCATCAAAGGTCAAATTTCCAGTTTTTCCTATTCTAGGACGTCGCTCCAGAAATTCTCATATATCTCGGAAACTGTGCTAGTTAGAAACAATCAGAAAAATCAGTCGCCAACCAGTCAAATTTTCAATCGACAAGGCGTCCTCAAATTTGGTCTCAGGTCAATATTTGAGGCTCCAGAGGTCAAAAAAGGGGAAAATGTTTTGTTTTTTTTCTAAATTGTTTTTCGCTATTAACTTTGTATTTAATAAAGATAACAAAAAACTATTTACGCCATTGTGTTTATCTCGGCAAGACGCTTTTAATGATATACATGGTGACTTTGTTAAGTCAACTGCACAAAATTGACATCAGGTCAAGGTCAAGTGGTAACCCAAGTAGATCATGTTGCATATGGAAAGACGTGCCTCGACGAGACAAACACATTGCTGTCTGTTTTACTTCTCTATCTTTGTTATGTCGGGAGTTATTGACAAAAAAGTGATGGTGACCTCGGATGACCTCAAATGACCCCATAGGTGTTACTGAGCAAAACTTGCACTTGGATCATCAAGAATATCCTATAATAACATTATCCAGAAGTAATTGGACTAATATCATGCATATCCTTGAAATAGGAAGCATTTGCATATTTCCCCATTGACTTATTACGGGCAAGTTACGAAATTGACCTGACCTTAGGTCACCGATATCAAAATTCCGAGATTAAGGATTTGTAAGTACTTATGCCCTCATGACATCCTGTAAGTTTCAAACTGATCGGTGAGAAACTCTGGCTTTGGCAGAACTGCAAACATTTTTGGAGGTGGGGTCACTTGACCTGGTCTGGTGACCTGACCTGAGATGACCCGATGTTATTTTTTTATCTCCAAAATGTGCAAAATGAATGTCCTAACAGGTGTGTTAAAACTAGGCGGGCGCTGCGCGCCGCCGTTTTTTTCTCGCTATATGCGAAAAACCTGAGAGGGAGGGGGGGGGGCGTTGGAAATCAACTCGCCCTGCAATGCGCGGGTTAAACTACCTCAAGTCAATTTGTGATGCAAACTTCTTGATGTCAGACATAAATGGCGTGTATGGTTCATATAAACATTCCAGACAAATGAGTATTTGCCTATATGTGTTCGTAGGGGTCATGGGATGTGTTCTATATGTGTTCTATATGTGCCTATATGTGTTTGTAGGGGTCATGGGATGTGTTCTATATGTGTTCTATATGTGCCTATATTTGTTCGTAGGGGTCATGGGATGTGTTCTATATGTGTTCTATATGTGCCTATATGTGTTCGTAGGGGTCATGGGATGTTTTAGTTCAAGTTAGATGGGTTGTTAGTGACAGGGGTTCAAACTTAAATGTATTCTCTGGGTACGTGCGTGGGAATGCTGAAATATCATCAGTTGGCTTGAATTATCAGTACTTGTAATTGGTCATTATTTTGATGTTATTTGATGGAGTGTATATTATGTTGATATAGTTATTATTAGGTTATATATAGTGCAGTTATCATGTCTATGTATGTATTTAATATGGTATTGCTTCACTTAAAATAAGGAGCAGTCAGCAGAGTAAGTGATGTAGTGAAGTACTCCTTAAGTTATTTCTTTTCATTAGTTATGTATTTTATAGAGTTTAGTGCTTGTGCGAGGAACATATTTGATATAATTAATAAACTAAAAAACATGACCTTTTCCTCGAAAATGTGAAAATCCAATGTTATCCAAATGTTATTATTATGTTGTAATATTTCGGCCACAGGCCTTTATCAAACAGTTTGATAAAGGCCTGTGGCCGAAATATTACAACATAATAATAACATTTGGATAACATTGGATTTTCACATTTTCGAGGAAAAGGTCATGTTTTTTAGTTTATTAATTATAGTTATGTATTCATTAAGTTATTGTTAGACAGCAAATTGATGTATTATCAAGTATCAACTAATGATTATAAAGTTGGTTTTAGAAGCACCCAAACTCACACCCTCACACTTTAGAACATTGTTTCGACGCCCTTATTATTTAGTTGCTAGGATGTGTTTTCTCGTCAGATGTGACTTTGACTCGTAAGAGGATGAGTCGATTCAACTTTGACTTGAGGAACATCCAAGCGACTCAACTTTGACTCAAGCGACATCCATGTGACTCAACTCTGACTCAACTCAACCTCTCTATCTTTCTTAAGTGACTCGACTCTGACTCAAATTGAGCCCCTATTTTTCTTATGCGACTCGACACTGACTCCAGTTGAGTTGAGTCAGTTTTGAGTCAAATTTGACTCACCGACTCTGAGTCAAGTACAACCCTGGTCACAACCGTTGACATTCCAGGATTGGGCAAGGACTGATTCTAAGTAAAAAATCACCAGCCAGAGTTCCAAGTTTCCAGTCGGAGATGCTCGGGCGGTGATCCTATGTCTCAACACCACCGGACATAGGATCTCGGGCGGTGATCCTATGTCTCAACACCACCAGGCATAGGATCTCGGGCGGTGATCCTATGTCTCAACACCACCGGACATAGGATCTCGGGCGGTGATCCTATGTCTCAACACCACCGGACATAGGATCTCGGGCGGTGATCCTATGTCTCAACACCACCAGGCATAGGATCTCGGGCGGTGATCCTATGTCTCAACACCACCGGGCATAGGATCTCGGGCGGTGATCCTATGTCTCAACACCACCGGACATAGGATCTCGGGCGGTGATCCTATGTCTCAACACCACCGGACATAGGATCTCGGGCGGTGATCCTATGTCTCAACACCACAGGTCATAGGATCTCGGGCGGTGATCCTATGTCTCAACACCACCGGACATAGGATCTCGGGCGGTGATCCTATGTCTCAACACCACCGGACATAGGATCTCGGGCGGTGATCCTATGTCTCAACACCACCGGACATAGGATCTCGGGCGGTGATCCTATGTCTCAACACCACCGGGCATAGGATCTCGGGCGGTGATCCTATGTCTCAACACCACCGGACATAGGATCTCGGGCGGTGATCCTATGTCTCAACACCACCGGACATAGGATCTCGGGCGGTGATCCTATGTCTCAACACCACCGGACATAGGATCTCGGGCGGTGATCCTATGTCTCAACACCACCGGACATAGGATCTCGGGCGGTGATCCTATGTCTCAACACCACCGGACATAGGATCTCGGGCGGTGATCCTATGTCTCAACACCACCGGACATAGGATCTCGGGCGGTGATCCTATGTCTCAACACCACCGGACATAGGATCTCGGGCGGTGATCCTATGTCTCAACACCACCGGACATAGGATCTCGGGCGGTGATCCTATGTCTCAACACCACCGGACATAGGATCTCGGGCGGTGATCCTATGTCTCAACACCACCGGACATAGGATCTCGGGCGGTGATCCTATGTCTCAACACCACCGCGCCTCTTCCCCTCATCTGGCGTCACTGTACAGTTTTGGACACTTGGGCACAAGTTTCTGCAGCTGTGGGGGCGGCAGTTATTTACCAACTCAGGGGCGCTAAAGCAGGGTAACGTGGATCTGGACAGGACACGAGCGCGCAGCAGCCTGCCACGCTGCTGCCACGTCCAGGAGGAGGAAGCCTTAATAGCCAACAGCGGAGATTAACGGTAAGTCAGTGGCGACTCTGAGCGTCACACAGAATGACGTCAATTCTAAATACTGGTCACTGCGTACTTACAACAAACAAAACAATAACATCAAAACAAACGAGGGAGGAAAACTTCTTGCATTAGCCTCGCACCGGTGCGATCAGTTTTGAACATACTATATACCAAGACGGTAAATTTGCTTCGCTGCTGTGAGAACGGTACTTGAAGTCAGTAGGCTGGTAAACAAATTACCAACAGCGACGAGGAACTAAGCTCTGCTAGGCTTCGTGCGAGTTGCGAAGTAAGCGAAGTGCGTGGAATAAGTGCGGCGACAGAATGCATGGCTATGTCCATGTGTGTCAGCGTATGTGCCTGCATTTAGCCATGTGTAATAATGTGCAGATATGTTTCACCTCCTGCTCATGCAATAACCTCCGTGCTCATGCATAACCTCCGTGCTCATCAGCATAACGGGCTGATGTTGGATAAATATACAAACCTTGTTTGCTACCATCTAACGCTGCCGAACGTAGGCGACTCAAATACTTCAAAAGAAAATGAAACTGAAGATAAACTGTATCCAAGGCCTAGCTCAGTCGATACAACATAAATATGTGGCATATACAAGCACTGAAAACTGATTTATTCAGGAGTGTTTATCTGCGTGGTAAAATATCCCCACATCGTGGTCACCACTGCACTGGGGGCGCAAACTCGGCTGGTTGTTTTGAAAGATTCCGTCTGGTGATTACCGTCTCCCTTCAGCTCCGCGGCTGACGCAAAGTGGACTTAAAGCGTTCCGCCAAGCCGACCGAAATGCCATTTTGATCCATTCATCGTGGTACGTGAATAGAAACGGACGTTAAAACATTCGGTGTCGCTGAACAAGATCCTGCCTTTCGACAAAATGTGAAACACTGTCGCGTACAGCCTGTGAATATAAGACACCATGGAATAATTGTATGTGCTTAATCTTTCCAGCTCATATAATCTGATTACTCACGTCTGATTCAGATATGTTCTCTATCGATAATGAGCCATTTCAAAGATAATTACACACCCCAGAACCAGGGTTTCGCCGAATGTGCATAGCACAAGACTATTTGTTGAGAAAGAAAAAAAGACACAGTGTATCGTGTGTCTTTAAGACAAGCTGTGTTCCCATTCGATCAGGCCGGTACTAAGTTCAGATATGCGGGCCGCGCTCTGATCTATCTGAAGCCAATACTATGTATCCACATATTCTGCACAATACAAGAGGTTTCATTTAAATAAATTTGTACAGCATACGTATAATTATTGTAAACTCAGCTACCAAAAAGTTCAGAAAGATGTACCGCATGTGTAAAAAGTTATTCAAGAAAAACTTCAAGCGGGTGCCTGTCAGCCCCCCCCCCCCGTAGGACGAGAGTTAAGTCTCCTGTGAAAAATACGAAATTTCGTCGAAAAATTTCGAGTTATATCGAATTTAGTGACGTCACTACACACGAATTTTACACCAAAATCAGCTAAAATGTAACAAATTATACAAATGCCATGTTTAGGGCAAAATACAATACAAAAATGTCAAAAGATAGCAAATGGCAAGGGCTACATACCACATGGCTTTCTCGAAATTTTGAAACTTTTGGTTTTTGACCCCCCAAAATGCAAAAAAAAGAGAAAATGCCACAAAAACATTTTTTTCTCAAAGATATTCAAAAAGCCGGAATACATGTCAGAGAACCACATATGGGAACTACCATGTCAAATTTCAGAATGCTATCACCATTTTTGCCTGACTTATCGCATCTAAAGTATGGGGTAACTCATGACTTCATATTTCACAAATGCGTTTTTGGCCTTTATTGACCAGATGCAGACAACAAAATGGCACCACTGTATTTCTAATACAAAACTGGTCTAGCAAAATGCATTGTTTATTTATATTTATCAATTAAAATTGTTGACCTTTAGTGACCTGAACTTGACCTGAACTTGACCTGAACTGGATATTAACTTCACGTAAATGAAGTCAGGTGGTAAAATGACTATTATTATCGAATTATACGTGGAAAATAACTCATTAAACATGTGTTGCATGACTTTCGTATATATTTATTTTGAGCATAGTGACCGTTTGTGACCTGACCTTGACCTTGACCTTGGCCAGTAATCTCCCTTTAGCTCATTTAGAATGTTTATCATACCTTTGACAGCACTTTGGGTGATCATGGTCGTAATATAGGACTTCGGATGGAAAGTATGGCCCATAAACTCAAATACGTCGATTTTGACCTTTGACCTGACCGTGACTTGACATTTTACCTCACTTTTATATTGTTGAGTATGTTTTAGATTTGTCTCATTGAGATATTTCTATTGCCGCTTTGTGCGTCTCGCTGCGATCATTGGTTCGGAAGATAACCAGGGGGCGTTTAACGCCCCCCCCCCTCCCCACCCACAGTCAATGACGTTCTGCTGAGACCCCAGTCAATGCCGGGTTAACCATGGGTTCAGTCTCAGTGTCGGGATCAGAGGCCCGGGGACCGAAAGCACGAAATTGTTGTATCAGCGTGTGCGGCCAGGTATTGAGCGCAACGATTTTCAGTTCGGTACCTATCTGCTGACTGACCTGATGAATAATTGGTCATCAAACTTATTTTTTACACAGACCAAGTGTTTCATATATTTATTTCATGCAAATGCTTGCTTTATTGTTTTCTATAGAAATATAATGGAAATGGGTGACATATTTTACAAGGAAAAACTTATAAATCAGAATCAGAGTTATTCATGTTTTTTCCTGAAAATAATGTATTAACCAGCTAGATTAACGGCTTTTAACCCGCCATTGACTGGAGGGGGGGGGGGGGGGGGGTAACGCCCCCTGATGAACTTCCGTAATAGCTAGAAACCCTTTGTTAAAAAACTGGACTATGATAGCACTATACTCTCCGTTCCAATCAGTATAAGTGTCCACTGAAGTTAAGAGTATATTTAGTGCCTGGCGCTGTACGCTGTACGCTGTACGCTGTACGCTGTACGCTGTACGCTGTACGCTGTACGCTGTACGCTGTACGCTGTACGCTTTACGCTGTACGCTGTACGCTGTACGCTGTACGCTGTACGCTGTACGCTGTACGCTGTACGCTGTACGCTGTACGCTGTACGCTGTACGCTGTACGCTGTACGCTGTACGCTGTACGCTGTACGCTGTACGCTGTACGCTGTACGCTGTACGCTGTACGCTGTACGCTGTACGCTGTACGCTGTACGCTGTACGCTGTACGCTGTACGCTGTACGCTGTACGCTGTACGCTGTACGCTGTACGCTGTACGCTGTACGCTGTACGCTGTACGCTGTACGCTGTACGCTGTACGCTGTACGCTGTACGCTGTACGCTGTACGCTGTACGCTGTACGCTGTACGCTGTACGCTGTACGCTGTACGCTGTACGCTGTACGCTGTACGCTGTACGCTGTACGCTGTACGCTGTACGCTGTACGCTGTACGCTGTACGCTGTACGCTGTACGCTGTACGCTGTACGCTGTACGCTGTACGCTGTACGCTGTACGCTGTACGCTGTACGCTGTACGCTGTACGCTGTACGCTGTACGCTGTACGCTGTACGCTGTACGCTGTACGCTGTACGCTGTACGCTGTACGCTGTACGCTGTACGCTGTACGCTGTACGCTGTACGCTGTACGCTGTACGCTGTACGCTGTACGCTGTACGCTGTACGCTGTACGCTGTACGCTGTACGCTGTACGCTGTACGCTGTACGCTGTACGCTGTACGCTGTACGCTGTACGCTGTACGCTGTACGCTGTACGCTGTACGCTGTACGCTGTACGCTGTACGCTGTACGCTGTACGCTGTACGCTGTACGCTGTACGCTGTACGCTGTACGCTGTACGCTGTACGCTGTACGCTGTACGCTGTACGCTGTACGCTGTACGCTGTACGCTGTACGCTGTACGCTGTACGCTGTACGCTGTACGCTGTATGCTGTACGCTGTACGCTGTACTGAATATTGTATTAACCTTTATTTTCCATTTTGTTTGCAGAAGATGCTCTGGAAACCGTCACCCTTGTTGAGGATGGGCGCGCAATCTTCATCGAGGTGACCAGCTGTGCCACATCTGTGCGATTTGCCAATAAAGCTGACGGAAATCAATAAAGCCGTTTTCCCGTTGGCGATGCATTATGGTCACCAGGCTGGTATCTCGGTCGGGCAGAAACCCAACCAATTCCAAAACTGAAGATACAAGAGGTTTTCACTTTTCACCATAACTGTATTTGTTGGTACACCCACAAATCATCCACCATTACATGGCGGACCCAGAATCACAAGAATATATAGCCTCAGCACAAACAAAATTAGCTACACACATATATACTAAAAAATATGTTCCAGCATTTGCGTGAATCTTCTCAATAGCTGCACTGTTGTGAAACTACAAGCGAACTCTTCCCCCGTCTTTCTTGAAATATAAACGCACAATCGAACACACAATAGCGCTGACTATTTGTTACGATGAAAAAATTTATTTGGATTATTTGAGCAATAGGTTACCACTCAAAACTTCTAAAATCAGACAGAAACTCGCTTAGTTCTGCCACTTCACAGCTGTTGTTTATGTTACAAACAACCTGCGCTTCTTAACTTCCATATCCAAGTTACCACATGCATAGCGTCATACATTGTCAATAAGTTTTTATGGCCATGAAAGAGAAAAGAGAAACATGCCCATTTTTCGGCGGATATCCATCCATCGTCCAAAGAAATGTCATATTCGTTTTTTCAACTCAAAATACCCTGTATAGTCAAAATTTCAAGACAACTTTCAAGGTGACCTATTCCCTTTAAGCTAAAAGCGTACTCACATAATCGGATGCTCGCAAATTGATCGGCTACGCCCAGACTAAGCTTTAAATAAAGCTGTCCAGCACACTTTGGCCAGAATCTCGTGATCGTCACCGGACTCCGCCAATCAGCGGCGACAGAGCTGGCTAGCGACAGCAGCGCCCGCCATGGCAGAACAGTCAGTCCTCATTAGGCGCGGCAGACGGGCCCGCGGCGACAACTCCGGCCGCGAGCCGCCAGCCCATTACATCGTCACCTCGTCCCGGCCCGTGTCCAGTGTCAGTCCCGTGTCCAGTGTCAGTCCCGTGTCTGCCGTCCCGTGTCTTCTGTCGTCCCGTGTCCAGTGTCAGTCCCGTGTCTTCTGTCGTCCCGTGTCCAGTGTCAGTCCCGTGTCTGCCGTCCCGTGTCCAGTGTCAGTCCCGTGTCTTCTGCCGTCCCGTGTCCAGTGTCAGTCCCGTGTCTTCTGTCGTCCCGTGTCCAGTGTCAGTCCCGTGTCTTCTGTCGTCCCGTGTCCAGTGTCAGTCCCGTGTCTTCTGTCGTCCCGTGTCCAGTGTCAGTCCCGTGTCTTATGTCGTCCCGTGTCCAGTGTCAGTCCCGTGTCTTCTGTCGTCCCGTGTCCAGTGTCAGTCCCGTGTCTGTCGTACCGTGTCCAGCGTCAGCCCGTGTCCAGTGTCAGTCCCGTATCTTCTGTCGTCCCGTGTCCAGTGTCAGTCCCGTGTCCAGTGTCAGTCCCGTGTCTGCCGTCCCGTGTCCAGTGTCAGTCCCGTGTCTTCTGTCGTCCCGTGTCCAGTGTCAGTCCCGTGTCTTCTGTCGTCCCGTGTCCAGTGTCAGTCCCGTGTCTTCTGTCGTCCCGTGTCCAGTGTCAGTCCCGTGTCTTCTGTCGTCCCGTGTCCAGTGTCAGTCCCGTGTCTTCTGTCGTCCCGTGTCCAGTGTCAGTCCCGTGTATGTCGTACCGTGTCCAGCGTCAGCCCGTGTCCAGTGTCAGTCCCGTGTCTTCTGTCGTCCCGTGCCCAGTGTCAGTCCCGTGTCTTCTGTCGTCCCGTGTCCAGTGTCAGTCCCGTGTCTGTCGTACCGTGTCCAGCGTCAGCCCCGTGTCCAGTGTCAGTCCCGTGTCCAGTGTCAGTCCCGTGTCCAGTGTCAGTCCCGTGTCCAGTGTCAGTCCCGTGTCCAGTGTCAGCCCCGTGTCCAGTGTCAGTCCCGTGTCCAGTGTCAGTCCCGTGTCCAGTGTCAGTCCCGTGTCCAGTGTCAGTTCCGTGTCCAGCGTCAGCCCCGTGCCCAGTGTCAGTCCCGTGTCTGTCGTCCCGTGTCCAGTGTCAGTCCCGTGTCTGTCGTCCCGTATCCAGCGTCAGCCCCGTGTCCAGTGTCAGTCCCGTGTCTGTCGTCCCGTGTCCAGCGTCAGCCCCGTGCCCAGTGTCAGTCCCGTGTCCAGTGTCAGTCCCGTGTCTGTCGTCAGCCCCGTGTCTGTCGTCCTGCCGTGCCGTGGCGTGGCCCGTGCCCGCCGTCCTGCCGTGACGTGACGTGGCCTTGACGCAAGGGTAGTGGATCGGCAGTCCCAGGTGACCCGTGTCGCTGGCTGATCAGGTTAATACGTCATGACAGCTCACCACGCAAAACACGCAGCACCGCTGTAGGCGTCCTCAGCTACTACCGTCCATTAATAGCCCATTGTGAACCGGGTATCGATGAGGATCTAATCAAAATAGTTAATTCCTTTCCATCCCTGAGTCCATGGTCGGTACTCCTCCTGGTTTGCCGTCGCTGGCGGCGCGCCTTCCGTCGGTGGAGCGTGACAGCGTCGATCGGCGGCGGCGGCGGCGGCAGCGGTCCCGGGGGACGCCGCGCTGGCCGGCCAGCCGCCGGTCAGCCGCCGAGGGCCAGCGGTGCCGCCGTCCGGCCGGCCCCACCGATGTCGGCCTGCTGCACTCACGAATGCATGAGGCCGACGCCGCTAACTCGCAGCTGAATCTCTGCTGGTGCGCTCCGTCGCGGCAGTCACATCGCCGCCTCCACAGCAGCCACAGCGCAGTGATTTAGGCTCAAAACTGGGCAAAATTCACCAAATATACTATTTTAAAACGCAAATCGCCGATGGCGTTTGTGTTTACAAATGTCCAGGCCATTCCAAAAATGAGGATGCGTTTTCACACGATCAAGTGGCCGCAAATGAAGCCGACTTTCAGTGCCGGCATTTGGCGGGAAGATGCAAAAATCGTAGTCAACATTCACTGTTTGATTATAGGTGACCGAAACAACAAGCGGATATCATGTTGGCATCAAATTGTAGGCCAGACATTTCTATTTGAGGCTATGTGTAGTTTTGATCGATCCGTTTGGGTTTTCACTGATTTTTGTTGGAAACTGTTAGGCATTACAGGTAGGAGTAGGGTTCTGATGACAGAAGACTACACACAAATGGTTCGCTAAAGCTCGATATGAGACCAGTGCAAAGATATTGGCTAATCAATTATTATACATGTCCTGCAAATTTCAGCTGCGCCTGACTGCGCC
>JAXIVJ010009675.1:0-50079 GCA_036785665.1 Chirona hameri | reverse complement strand
ATATATATATGGAATTCTCGGCGATTTTTCGCGACCCCTAAATATTTTTAATTTCAAAATTGTTGACACCATTGGGCTCAGTGTATTCGAAAGAACGGGAAAAAGGGTGCCACCAAGAAAATTTAACATTCGTGTAAAAATGAACCTTCCTACTGAGCAGGGACACGGATTGGTAATTTTGGGCCAACTTGTGTGTTTTGTTTTTGAAAATAGGGATTATGTTCGCCTGCTTCCATCTAGTCGGGAAGACACCATAATTTACAGACGCAGTGCAGATCGAGAGGCAGTGCAGGCGAGAGGCACCACCAGCTCCTCAGCGCATTCCACTATCACACGGGCACTTACATTGTCGGTGCCGCAAGCTTTGTTGGGAGTAATAGAGGAGTGCACTCCTCACTACAGTTGCCGTTGCATGCAGACGAGATAAAGTGCCTAAGTTATAAGTAAAGTATAAGTAAAGTCTGGGAGCTGGTTTGCAGAGGGATCTGCGAATTTAGCTGCAAAGGCCTTGTTTAACAGTGTTGCACGTTCATGGTTTCCGGTTGCAGGGTTATCATCCGCATCACATATGACTGGCGATATCGATTTTTTGTTGGTGACACATTTAATAAAAGACCAATAGCGTTTAGAGTTAGAGCGGAAGTCGTCGGTGAGTTTGCGCAAATACAAAAAGTATCGGTGCGTGAAGATCGACTTGAAGAGCCTTCTCTTCTCAGCGACGTCGGCTCTGCTGTCTGAGCCCGGAGTTCGTCGCATGCGGCGATAGGCCGTCTCCTGGCGCAGCGCACCTCGGACGTCCCGGTCAAACCACGGCGGCAGTCGGCACCGGAGCGTCACCGTCGGGATGTGGTCGGCGATTCAGGTTCAGCAGGTCGAAATGAATGACGCCTGCAAAACTGATGAACGGGTACTGCGGGACATTATTCACAGAAACTGTGAACCTGTGCATTTTTTTTCCCTCGTATATTTGTCACCACCACAGACACTCACTCATACATTTCAACATTCAGTATGAATATCGCAGGCGGCCCGCGCCGCCTCGCGTTCACCGCGGCCAATCCTCGCGAAGCGGCGCCCGCCTCGCCACCGGTCGGGCGTGCGAGCCGTCGACCAGCTGGGTCGGCGACCCACACGCCCGGCAGGCCGACCGGCCCGGCAGAATCTGTCAGGGACCGGTCCCGGGTCGGCTCGGGTGGGAAGAGGGCGCGGGCGCCTATCCCACTTTACTGGCACTGTAGTAGGATGCCTGTGTTGGTGAGGGCGGCGACGGCGGCAGGAGCATCGACGGCGGAGGCGGCGGCGACAACGGTTGCATCGGCGGCGACCGGCCCATCAGCATCGGAGGCCAGTCAATAGCCTACAGACGAAGACACGACTACAGTCGCCAGAGACGGTAGACCCACGACACTAATAGCAGCGGGAGCACGGCAGATGGCGCCACCCGCCGGCCACGCCGCCGCCGCCAGACATGTCGCAATCCGCCAAATCGCGCATGAGGGGACGGAGCAAGGACCGGGTTTTTGTTGGCAATGAAAATATAACGAAATGGATTATAAGAGTCATCAGTCACCAGCGCTTAAATCAGCGTTTAACTCGCTCCACTTTTTGCTGAAGTTATCTAAGTTATTTTGCTTTGCTGCTATATATCTTTCAGTTTCCAAATCGCGCTTCAGGCACGATTTAAACTGGATGAAAGATGGCCGTATCTCCCTATACCTAGCATCATATATTAAGTATTTTGCCAGTGTTACTATGTGGGTTATCAACGCATTTTTACAATCTCCGAATATTTTCTTTCTATCACAAATTTGCTCGAGGCCGTTCACTGAGAGGTATCGTGCAATGTCATGCCAAAGACTTTGCACATAGTGACATGACAGGAATAAATGAGTTAATGTCTCAGGGGCCGCACCGCAGAAGGTGCACCGTTCATCTTCTATGTAATGAATCAAGCGCAAAAAGGTATTAGTAGTTAAAATGCGCATTACTACTTTGAACTGAAAGGATGTATATCGTGTTGCACAAACACTGTTACTCACGACCTGTACTGACAATGGCTCGAATGTGTCAATGTCTCTCCTCCACTTGCACTCAATCCTGTCGATATCATTTTGAGTTCTTGTGCTGTTTTTCATTAATCCTCTAGCAAACAGCTTTGTGAAAGTTGCATTACTTAAAAGATAGTGAATACGAGCAGGTATTGAGGGGCGATGCTGATACCAGCCATTTGGTTGGTCCTTTTGCAAAATCCTCGGTAAACTGTGCACCAGGCCAAGATAATCAAGGTGAATGCATGGAATATTGTAGAGATCCTTAAACCTTTGCCACGTTAAAAGCTTGTTGCCTTCGAAGAGATCGCCTATGAGACATAAACCCTTCCTTTCCCAACTAATATATCGCGAGTTTTTAAATTTTGTGTGATCAGAATTGAATAAGTTTTCATTGTAAAGGTGTTCATCAGGCGTTGTGAACACACTGGAAAAATGTAGCCAAGCAGAAATTACATCTCTCCAGAATGGGTTGCATATTTCTCTCAAAACCTTTTTCAGAGCCGCAACACCGAAATTCCAGATGAATTCGCTCTGAACTTTTGCAGGTACAAGTGAGTGCCAGGCGCTGTGTTTTCCCGTTATTAGCCTTTTTATCCATTTCATTTTTAGTGATTTGATGTACGATGCAATATCTATCATTGCCAGGCCATTCTCGTGTAAAGGCTGACATAATCGTATTCTTTTCAATGGGTTTCTTTTTGAGCCCCATACAAATGTGAATAGTATTTTGTTTATATCTTTTATGACATTTTCACTGGGGTCAGGTAGCGATGATATTATATGGGTAATTTGTGACAATAATAATGACTTGGCTATAGTTATTCTTCCAACCAATATCAAATGTCGGCTTTGCCACATTCCAATTGTCCTCAAGATTGCATCTTTCTTTAGTGTTACATTTTCAGCTACGATATCTCGACAGTGTGGATTAAAAACGATCCCCAGGAGCTTGAGTTTTGTAACCCAATTCAAGTTGATATCGGGGCATATTTTCTCGCTCGAAAACGCCTGCCGTCCTATCCACATTGCGTGACACTTTGAAACATCAGGCTTTAGTCCAGAATATTTTGCAAACCCGCCAAGCTCGCCGAAACTAGCCCTTAGGCTTTCCTCTGATCCGTCAAGGAAAAAAGCGTGTCATCAGCATATTGTATGACTTTAATAAGGGTACGCCTGAGCTTGATTCCTCGAATAGTGGTGTTTTGCCTGATCCTATTTGCTAAAACTTCTGCCCCGATAATAAAGAAGTAGCATGATATGGGTCTCCCTGTCTGCAGCCCCTTTCTAAGTTTATTATTTGTTTGGACATATTTCCATTGTAGACAATACGCGAAAAGATGTGTTTGTGCAAACACAAAAATATATTTATGAACTTTTCTCCAAAATTGAACTTATATAAACAGTGTTCCAAGAACCTCCAACTCATTACATCAAAGGCGGTCTTAAAATCCACAGAGAGTAATAATCCCTTTGTATCATTGCGGTATGTGTCCCACAAGATATCATAAGTGGCACGGGTGTTTTCACCAATAAATCTATTTTTTTTAAATGCTGTCTGATCTGGATGTATAATAGAATCCAACACCTTTTTGAGCCTGTTTGCAACTGTTCCAGCTAATATTTTGTAAGTTGAGTTTAGAAGGGTGATTGGCCTCCAGCTAGATATACAATTCTTAGGTTTGGAAGGTTTGGGCACTAGAGTTATAAGTCCTTCCCGTTGCGTTATTGAAAGCTCTCCTTTTATTAAACCATATGTTAAGGACCTATAAACAAAGTGTTTAATATCACCCCAGAAGACCTTAAAAAACTCATAGGGATATCCATCCGAGCCTGGACTTTTATTATTACTAAACTTCATTAAAGTTGCTCCCAGCTCTTCAACCGTTATGTCCTTGTCTAGGGTTTGCGATTCTGTAGTTGAAAGTCTGGGGAGTTTTGCGCTTTCTAAATATCCATTAACTTCGGGTTCCAGGGCAGCCTCCTAATTTCGAAACAGTTCAGCAAAATGTTCACTAAGTACAGTGAGGATCTCGCCGGAATCCTTTACTACTCGATCTCCTATGTTCAAGGAAGGCATTAATTTACTCTCAAAGTTTCTCCTTTCTAGTTTCAGGAAGTAACTAGATGATCCCTTTTCACCTTCTTCATACCACCTTGCCCGTGAACGAATTATTCGTCCCTCGTTTGCAGTTGATCTAAGAGTTTGTAATTCTGACTGTATGCGACCTATCTCTTCAATATCTTCGGAGGTGGGACTTGACTAGTATTTGAAGTTCTAATAATATACGTTTTTCTTTTTCAGTTCTTTCTTTTGTCTTTGTTATTGTGTAACTGATAGTTTTAGACCGTATGTTCAGTAATAACATTTCAAGGAACAGATTTTCGGTAATAGTCATTTGCATGTCTTTTCTCGCTTCCTGATTCTTGATGTACCATTCAGAGTAGATCGGGCAAGCATAACTAATGATTGTCTCTTGAATAACCTCTTTAACTAGCTGTAGGTAAGTTAAATCCTTCAACAGAGAGCAATTAAACTTCCATAATCCCCTTCCTCTTGTTTGAGAACTCAAATTTAGACGTAAAGATACTCGGGAGTGATCTGACCTGTATGCAGGAAGAATCTCACACGACGAGGTCTTGTTTATGATTGAGTCGGTGATAAGAAAAAAATCAAGTCTTGCACATTTAACTGGAGTGTTCTTCCGCCATGAAAACTGTTTTTTATCACCATTCATCACTCTCCAGGCATCATGAAGGTTCAGATCAAGGCATTTATGTTTTACCAAACTACGGGATCTTGATCGCCTGTCACGGGAGGCATAGTTATATGTATCTGCGTCTGGATTTAACGTTAAATTCCAATCACCACAAAGTACTAAGTGTTCTGTCTGGTCAGAAACAGCCAGTCTGAACACTTCCTCAAAGTATGAAGGATCATCGCGATCAGGGGGGCCATATACATTTGCAACTTTAATCCTAAATCCGTCTATATCCAGGCTCAGAAATATGGCACTTCCTTTGTCATTAGTAACTACGTCAATAAACGTACAGGCTGTTTTATTTTGGATCAAAATGCCAACTCCACCTGCTGCAGAACTAACTGGCGATAGCCAGGCTCTACCACCCCACTGGTTTCGAAAAACGTTTTCTTTGCCAGGAGCTACATGTAATTCTTGCAAACATATTATGTCTGCTGATTGACTCCTAAGGAAGTCGAACACATCTTTTCTCTTTGAAAAATTACTTAAGCCCCTTACACTAAAGGTTGTTATTTCAAGATCGCATGCGTTCTTGTTCATTCAGCACATTTCATTCCTCTCTAAATGATTGGCCTCGGTACATTTTCCACGCAAACCGACCGGAATCTAAGAGGGAAGTTAGTCCTGATCGTATGCTAATTAGGTTAGGTATAGGGATCGGGACAGGAAATATCATAGCGCGATCGGCGGAGCGAGACACCAGCAGCGGACACGCAGCCAGGCGAGACAGCGAGCCATACATACCACGGGACGAGGCACCGCCCCCTCTCTGCACAGATTCAGATGAGCTAGTGTCATTGAGGATGATTTGGACGCCATCAGCAGCAGCGTCAATCCGGCCGCCGCCGCCGGCCACCGCGCCAACCCGCCACCGCCGACGCCGCCGCCACAGGAACAATAATCTGCTTGCACAAACAAACGAAAGAGCACAACACGAGAACACAGTTGAAACACAAATAAGTATCGACAAAACGGGTAGAAAAAAGTGAACACGGCTGGTGACCATGGCCAGACGATTGCTCTTGGCGTAATGGCCATATCTTATTCGTACCTACAGAGCAATCTCGCTCAGAGGCCTTCACATTACTAGCCCTATTGTCTCATCTATAGGTATTGATCATGACCCACCTCGTGACATTGTCAACAACGCTACGAGCCAACCAGCTAATTCGCTCCCCTGCCCCCTGTGTGGTGGGAGGGGGAGGCCCTACCCAAGGCGGTCTAACACTGTCTATACCCTATACAGCCGAACGACCACCCCGACACCTGGCGGCGGCTGTAGGAAACACAAGGGGCAACTGCACGGAGCGACGGGAAAACAGCACTGCACGCAACAGCTACAATATGCAACAGCTATACACTATACAGCCGAACGACCATCCCGACACCTGGCGGCGGCTGTAGGAAACACAAGGGGCAACTGTACGGAGCGGCGGGAAAACAGCACTGCACGCAACAGCTACAATATGCAACAGCTATGCACTATACAGCCGAACGACCACCCCGACACCTGGCGGCGGCTGTAGGAAACACAAGGGGCAACTGCACGGAACCGCGGGAAAACAGCACTGCACGACAGAAAATCGGGGATGATATCATGATGACATGAAAAAGCAACCACAATCTTTTACACCATAGTTGAGGCAAAGATCACCCTAGTGACGTAACTCAGGTTCAAAGACAGCGTTCACTCGTCAGTCTCTCACCACGGGGCGCAGCAGCGGTCCCGGTCCAGACCGGTCAGCTCATCAGCGGGCCGGCGTCCCACGTTGGCCCTTGGAGGGGCGATCGCCGCCGCGAGCCACCCGGGAGGGCTGTCCGTCTTCCACCACGGAAAAACCGAGCTGCCGCACTTTGACCAGCGACTCGACTCACACACCTGCCGCAAACTTCTCGGGCTTGAAAAACACGTGCCCGCCGCGCGAGTACACTGTATGCAGTTTCTTCTGCCTCCTTGCGTTGAGCAGGCTGCGGTAGATTTTGCTGCGCAGCGGGGTCAGGCTCTCATTCACGTACAGGTCCTTTCCGTACAGTTCCAGACGACGCCACATCACTTGATCGCGAATGCTACCCAGACCTGAACGAACAAACCGCACAATGACGCGATTGTTCGGGCCGGGCAGCCGGTGGGCTCGGTCTATGTCACTCTCCGATATGGCCAGACCACTGAGACACTGGTTTAAGGTGTTCACTACCAGAGCATTGATGTCCTCAGGCTCCTCCGATACGATTCCGCCTCGCCACGGGCGCGCTCCCCGCGCCGCCCCGGCCGGCCCCGCTGGATCCGCCCGTGCCGGCGCGGTCGACTCCGGCCGCTGCCGCGGGGCGCTGGCCGGTCCGCCAGCCGGCGCGATCACGGCGGGCCCGCGCGCCGGCAGGCGCGGCGCGTGACGGGACGCCATGGCTCCCCCTGACAGGATGAGACAGGGGAGCCGAGAGATCATCTCAGCTTCCTCAGCCCTGGTCTGCAGCCTGCCGATCTCCTCCCTCGACTCCTTTAACTTCTGGCTGAGGTCGTCTATCGTTTCGTCTTTGGCCTCGACATGCTTTTCTAAATCACCCAGTCTGTCATTCAATGACTCGAACTGCGACTGGATGTCTTCACGGAATCCATGAAGCTCAGTGGACAGAAAAACTGTCATTCTGCTCTCAAGCTTTTCCAGCGCATCGTCAAAATGCTCCCTTATCGACTTTTTAGCTTGAGATGCGGAAGGGCTGCGGCTTGACTCACCCCCACGGTCCGGTGCACCTCGCTTGCCCGTCGGTGGCGGTGGGTCTCCAGATTCTGAACGATCTCGCTTGCCCGATCCGTCGTCATAGTTCCGAACTAGCTCACTCACAGAAGAACCACTGCTCGGGGAACGCGACGCCCCCAATTCCGTCCCGTCACCGGCACTGTCGCGTCCCTCCGGTCGCTGCATTTCTGCACTTCACGGACAGCTCGATCAGCACTGTCTCTCACACAATGGTGGGCCACACAGCCGTGTTCCGTGGCTGAATTAACAAGCCATTGCACAAATCACTACAATGGCCCCAATCACCGTGCCAGCTCCTCTGGACGCCTCTCACCCCGCCCGCACTCTGCCTGACCGTGCCAGCGCGGAGCGCGGCGGAGCGAAGACCGCGCCAGAGGTCGCTGGTGGACTGACCCTGTGCATTCTGATGACAAACTAAAATTCACTGTGTATTACAAAAGCCCCAAAGTATCAGGTCTTGTAATGAAAAACAACCTCAGTCATGATCCGTCTCTTCTCAAGCAGACCAATGTATTTTATCAATACAAATGTACTCATGGCGACTGCGCGCGCCAGCACACTGGTAGCTACATCGGTCATACTACGACAACACTAGGACGTAGAATCACTATGCACTTACAAGATGGGGGCCCAAAGAGACACCTTCTTGAAGATCACGCCACCCGACTTACCCGTGAAGATATCGTTGCAAACACAACAATCTTGAACCGATGCACAGTCCGACGTAAACTGTATGTCCTGGAAGCAGTTTATATAAGGGACTGTGAGCCTACCATTAACAGGCAGGTCAACGCACGCGGCACACCTCAACTCTTTGAAGGTACTTCCTTGGGTGCGCGCCGGTAGATGAGTGTGTAGGGATTATACATGTAAATATGTTAGATTTCGTACTCGTGTGATATGTATTCTTTTAGTGGAGCAGCATTGCAAACAAATTAACACTTTCTCTCGCACGTAATGTGAAAACGAAACAAAATGGAACAAAATGCATCACTATGTACAACGAGTAACACGACTACCTGTATCTGTGACCGAATACCGAATACGAAGAAATATGATAACTTAATACTTGCATACCATTTGATCATTTATATTCAATGTTCTTTAATCTTGCCATGTATCTTGTTGTGTGTGAGTAATGCCTGATGATGCTCATCGTATGAGTGAAACGTTGCAAATAAACATTGGTGATGTGTTGCAAGACTCTCAGATGAAGGAAGAAAGGTGGTTCGAAGTCTAGAAACTACAAAAAAAAATGCTCAATTTGCTGTCATATTCAACCAAACCTGCATTACTGAAGATCTGCTCCCACACTTTACAAATATTCGTCTATATGATCGAGCAGTCCAGCGCAGCGAGCTAACACTAGAGTTCAGGAAGAAGTTAATCGATGAAGAAATAGGGAGGTAGAAGCAGCTACTACGTGAGCTTTACGTTGATTACTCAGAGGCCTTTGCGAAATTTAACAACCTTGATCTCACGGATGATGTACATGCTAATGTGCAAGCTGCTCTCAAGAATTTGGCAACCGCGCATAACGAGGTTTTACGCACGAGAGTCCAACGTAAACTGGCGAAGTTCTATGGCGGCAAGATTGTAGTTCCTGAGAGCAAAGATTGCTTCATTAATTTGTCAGATTACGAACTGACGGACGATGAAAAAGAGCTGCTAAACCTTGGCGTAAACTGTCATCATTTTCCTAAAGCGTCTCGCCAAAAGAAAAAGGCCGAACTAGAATTGCTCTACCAGCAGATCTATCAATTTGCAAGCAACGGCAAGATATCCGTGAATGCTGACATACAATAACAGCTGCAAGCAGAGAGCACCAAGTTGAGAGGCACCCGGCGTTCCAACCTGATTTCGCCTAGACTCCGTCAAGCAGCCAGAGGTCTTCAAGATAACCAGAATATTATTGTACGGCGTGCGGACAAAGCCTCAATTTTTGTAATTTTGTTTTTGTCATGAGGGCATCAGTACTTACAATTCGTATAACTCGGAATTTTGATATCTGTGACCTAAGTTCAGGTCAATTTCGTGACCTCCCCATAATAAGTCAATGGGAAAATATTAAAATGCTTCCTATTTCACGGATATGCATGACATTAGTCCAACTACTTCTGGATCATGTTATTATAGGATGTTCTTGATGATACAAGTGTAAGTTTTGTTCAGTGACCCCTATGGGGTCATTTGAGGTCATCCGTGAACCATCACTTGTTTGTCAATAACTCGCGACATAATTAATATAGATAAGTAAAACCGACATCAATGTGTTTGTCTCATCCAGACACGTCTACATATATGCAACATGACCTACTTGGGTCTTGACCTCAGGTCAAGGTCACGTGACCTGTGGTCCAATTTTTAAGTTGGCCTAACAAGGTTACTATGTATATTATTCGAGTGCCTTGACGATAAAAACACAATGGCGTAAACCGTTTTCCATTAGCTTTATCAGGTTACAAGTTATTAGCGAAAAACGGTTTTGCAAAAAAATAACATTTTTTTCCTTTTTTTACCTCTTGAGCCTGGAGTCTCAAATGTTGACCCCAGATCAAATTTGAGCACACGTTATCGATTGCAAATTTCAATGGCTGGCGATCGCTTTTTCCCGTTTGTTTCTAGCTAGCATAGTTCCCGAGATATATGGGAATTTCTGGAGCAAAGTCCTAAAACAGGAAAAAAATGGAAAATTTTACCTTTGATGACCTTTGGTGACTTCAATTTTGACCTGACCTAAACATATACTGACATACTTTCGATAGTACTTGTATCAAGCTATCAAACTCCGTTTTTCTCTTGTCGCTGCATAGCAGGGCCTATTTTAACATGCTAACTGGGGGGGGGGGGGGGGGGGCAAATGCCCCCTCCCCCCCAGTATGCCATTTTGCCCCCCCCCCCCCCCGAGTCAAGAAATGTTGCCCACCCTGAATTCAGTATTTCCATATCATGTTTCGCTTGATAGGTATTCAATTAAAATAAAATATGCTTACCTGGTGATAAATGTATACAAATCAAATGCAAATGTCATGATATTCCTATTTTTTTAGTATTTCGCGGCCAAAATAAGTATCTTTAAATTATTTCCGGAATATCTTGAATTTCAATATCGTTTGAACAATTGCTCATTAGCGGCAGAGTGGGTAAGATCGGGGGTTGTTGGATCAGGAACGTCGCCACACAATTTGGAGTGGGTGAGTGCAACTGCTGAGCCGATTGTGTTCAAATTTGGTGTTTGGTTAGGGATCTCTCAGCCGCCACTTTCCCACAAGTCAGGGGTGGGGTGCTTCTGCACGTGCGCACGTGTGCACCACGTATTTGTATCTCAGAAACTACTTCCCTGATCGAGTTGAAATTCACCATACATTTCCTTTGCGTTCGCTCGTTCATCGCCAACTACGGCGTCTTACTAGTTCGGTAAAAAAAGTTATGGAAGAAAAATGACGAATGACTTCAGTGTGAATATATTTTATCTCGTGGAGGTCACAGGATACAAATATCACATGGATCTTTGCATTGTCGGATCCAGAACGGGTGGGTGGGAGGGGGGCAACATTTCAAAAAGTCTCACGCAAGTCCCAAAACGCATCGGATTTGGCTTGTTTATGCATTGATAGCTGATTTAACCCGCGCCGTGCCGGGGGTTTGGACGGCCCCTTCAGGTTTTTCGAAGATAGCGGAAAAACAGCGGCGTGCAGCGACGCCGTTTTTGGCATACTGTTCGGGAATCAATTGTCCACATTATGTTTTTTTTTTTAAATAACTCGGGTCATCTCAGGTCAGGTCACCAGACTAGGTCACGTGACCCCAGCTCCAAAAACCTTGTGGTCACACCACAGCCACAGTTTTTGGCCGAACGAGATCGTACTTACAGGATTTCATAAGGTCATAGGTACCTACAATTCATGTATCTCGGATTTTTGTTTTATATCGGTGACCAAAGGTCGGGTCAATTTCGTGACCGTGACCGCCAATTTCGTGACATTATTAGTCAATGGGGAAATATTAAAATGCTTCCTATTATGAGGATACGCACGATATCAGCCCAATTCCTTCTGGATCATTTTATCATAGGACATTCTTGAAGACCCAGGTGCAATTTTCGTTCAGTGACCATTACAGGGTCAGCCGAGGTCATCCGAGGTCACCAACACTTTGTGTCAATAACTCTCGACAAAACAAAGATAGAGAAGTGAAACTGCCACCAATGTGTTTGTCTCGTCGAGGCACGTCTCCCCATGTGCAACATGACCTAATTGGGTCTCTACTTCAGCTTGACCTGAGGTTAAATTTCTAAGTTGACCTAACATATACATCATAAATATCATTCGAAGCGCCTAAACAAGAAAACAGGATGATTTCAAAATGATTGCCTTATCATTTTCAGGTAAAAAGTTATTTGTGAAAACTCTTTTGCTATTTTTTTTACATTTGATGAGCTCTGGAGCCTAAACTATTGACTTGAGCCCAAATCTGAGGACACCTCGGCGATTGAATTTTGCAAGAGCTTCCCATTTTTTGTTTTGTTCCTAGCTAACTAGTTCCTGTGATATCAGGAGGTTTCTGGAGCAAGGTCCTAAAAATGGAAAATTTGACCTTTGATGACCTCTGGTGACCTCAATATTGATCTGATAAACAAAATGTCCGGAATAGATTCCAAATGCTTTTTGCCAGCTTTCGAACAATGTTTTCGGGTTTGGTCTACGTCCCATAGGAGCCGAGTTCGAGGGGGCGTCGGAACGCCCCCCCCCCCCCGTACGGCGAAGGTGGCGCCGAGCACCGGCACGGCGCGGGTTAAAGTTAACTTTCCTTAGTAAAAGTTGCTTAGATTATCTTCTATATCAGAAAATGTGTCAATCTCGCGCCGATTTCAGGCGGTTGGGGGGGGGGGGGGCAATTGCCCATTTTGCCCAACCGTAGAACCGCCACTGGATCTTTGTATTTTGCACACAAAAATGCGGGACTGGTGAAAATTGGACAAATTTAGCCATTTCCTGTAGATTTATACACATTTTCATGTTTCCCCAATGACTTATAATTGGGAGGTCACAAAATAGACTTCACCTTAGGTCGCCGATATAAAAATCATCCGAAATAGCAGAATTGTAGGTGTTTATGACCTGATTAAATCCTGTGAATATCTAACTGATCGGTCAAACAATGTGGCTGCGGCACGACCTTACATTTTTTGGAGGTGGGATCACTAGACTTGACTTAGTAACGTGACCTGAGGAGACCCCAGGTAAACAAATTAACAGGATTTGGGCAATTGATAGGCAAGCAGTTGTACCAAAAATGGCGGCGCGAAATGGCGACGTTTTCCGCTATTTCCCCAAAAAAAACTAAGGGGATGGCATCCGCCCCCACTGGCGGATCCAGGGGGCAGACATCAGGGGCAAATCCCCCCACAGAAATATAAGGGGAGGGCATGCAATACAAGTATTTCCCCCCTGCGCATTCCCTGCACTGAACGTGAAAACAAAAATCTTAGGAGAAAACTTCATGCAAACGGAAGTTTTTTCTTCTCTCAAGTGATTGAATTTTAACTTTTATGTATCCCTTGCTTTCAATGATAGACAAAACAGCGCACCTGATGCAATTCAAGCAGCCCGGTGACACGCGCCCCGCTGTGGGGGGGGGGGGGGGGGGAGAGGGCAGAATCTGCCCCCTCCCGGATTTTCTCAATAATTTTAAAACTGTCATATATATAAAACAATAAATGTTTGAAAATTCGTAAAAAAAGAGTTTCAAAGCAAATTGCAAATAAAAAACGTCAAAAGAAAAGAAATTACATTTTCTTCAAAATGGATATCTCGGATTTGTGTTTTTTTATCTCCAAAATATTTGTTTTTCCGGGAAAATGTCCACCAAATGCATTTTTTTTTAAATTCGAAAAGTGAATTTCTTAAGCTCGAATACTAAAATAAGGTGACCGGCCCAAATCCGCGGAGGAAAAAATGGGAATACCTTTATGCCCCCCCCCCCCCCCCCCCCAGTGGTTTTCCCTTAAAATAGGCCCTGCTACATAGCGTAGTTTTCGAGATATCACGAGGAGGGGGGCGAAAATCAACCCCCCTGCAGTTCGTGTTCGGCGCAAACCCCTTGCAGTGTGCGGGTTAACCCGCGACTTACTGTGGGGGGCTATTTTTTGCCCCCCCTCCCGTTATTTTGCAATAACTCCTAACCGAGCACCGGTATCGTCACAAAACTTGCAGTATCCTTCTCTCACATCAATTCCACACATGTTGGCAAAAGGAAAAATATAAGGCTATGATAGGTCAACCAGGAATGACGTCAGAGTGACGTCATGTTCTTCGGTTTTTGTTGCAAAATAATAGTTTGCGGAAAACGCTGTCAAAGGTACGATGTTTGATATAAACTCAATTGTCTTACATCCAATTACTGAAAATAGATCGGGCTATCAAACTCCCATCTCGGATTTTTGAGTTTTTTTATTCAAAATTTTGAGAAATCCAAATATATATTTTTTTAACAAAATTTTCAAGAAAAAAATCCGAATTATCAAAAAACCGGAATATATGTGATCGCGACGTGTGCGGTGAATATGTGTACCAAATGTGAAGTCGATATCTTCAAAAATGACTGACTTATGACCTTTAAATTACACAAATCGACCACCTCTCACAGCATTACTATGCATAAAAAACGCTTTTCCGTTTTTGCCTTTTACTTCTATTTATATAGAACAAACAATGTTTTAAGGCCATTTTTCGCGTTCTAGACGAAAAACAAACCCATAAACATGTGTTACAACGCCTAATCACCGTAATCTGCAGTTTTACCTCGTGACCTCGGATGACCTTGATCTGACCCAAGGTCATAAACAGCTTAGAAAGTTACTTAGAAGTGTCAGACACACGAATCATACTGATTTATCGACAGCTTATGCGTTTAATATCGCAATTTTGCGCGACAATTCCATCCATCGAGACCTTTTGACACGGTCAAACATTTTGTACTTGACCTGACCTGTGACGTCATCGGTGACCCCGAGGTCAACAATATTGTGTTTCCCTTGTTAAATTTCCCAGCGCTATCGAATGCCGTTTGAATTTTTACATTCGGTCCGGTAGTTCCGGAGATCCGAGGGGGGGGGGAGGGGCAACCCCCCCAGTAAGTCGCGTTATGAAATATACTCCAGTAACTCGCGGGTTAAAACGACAGCAAATGGCAAATGGGTGAACACAGCGTAAGTCAGTTGACGACGACGAAGGGATAATATCCAAGTGGCCAGACCCTGCTCTGGACATTTTCCACAATTCTCACCCGCGACGGAAAATTATCGGGGATAATTTTCCATTTTCTAGATACCGAACGTGATCCTGGAAAATTTGCTATGATCCCGGAAAAGAATCCCACATTTTCCTGATACTGAACGCACGGTAGGTATGTAGTAATCGTGTTGATGATCGGAATTAAAATTCTAAACAAATTATGACAGGTATTGTTATGCTTCCGGTTCGGGAGTCGATCGGTCGTCGGACGTCCACTCTAAGAAAAAAGTTGCATACCTACGAGTCAAGCACTGTCCCTTCGCTTATAATCCGCTTCCGAATTATCCTCACATCGTCACCTCCCAGTTCCCGTTGCCGGTTGCGCTCACATGTGGCGTCGAGGTCGAAGTATCATTCATTCTCCGTTCCGTAGCTAGCTGTCCGTCCGAAACTGTCCGAAAATTATTGTTTGTCAGAAATTTGTCCGAAAGCAGAAAAGTGTTCGATATGGAAATGAATTACCTGCGGCACACTTTCTTTTTTAATAAAAAAGTAACAGTGATTTTCGCGACAAACCATCCTTGAGCATTGGATGTCCGAAAATGTCCAAAGAAATATGCCTATGTCCGTCCGAAAACCGAATCGGTCTTCGGACAAATTCGGAATTCCGAAAATGATTGTACCGATTGGCACCACTCCTCATCTCCTCATCCTGTCCCCGTCCTGTCACTGACCTTTGCCGCTTATAATACTGGTTTAATAATGGTTGATCTAAGGTGGCGAAAACTCTGTGTGAGGTTAATCATGATGATGATAATTAAAATATTACAGGTTACCGGTTAGTTTAATTCTCATAACTTAATTCTAAGCAATCCAAAATGCGTAACAAGGCACAGCCGGGCACATCAAAAAGCAGACATCATCCAGCATACGGCTTACATACCAAGAATACTTCACTAATTACATACAAACATCCAGAAATATGAAGTAAATATGTTACCATATAAGGCCGGCGTTTGCCAAATGTTCAATCCCGACGCGCCTTTAAGTTTGTGACGAAATTGGCGCAAAAGCTATTTTGTGTACACTGATATTTGTGAAGTTGTCTTTGGCGTCTTTGCAAGGCCCTAGCAAGACCGTATATAGATATAGGGCCCTAGATACTCGTCTTTGGGGTATTTGGTGGCAGGTCGTGCGAAATAATAAAGGGAGGAATAGTTTTGTTTAAGTGTATTCAGGCCTAGTTTTGAACTTAATATTTTCATCATGTCTTTGAAAACGTATGGAGATAAGCCCATCAGCTTCCAATTGGAGGAAGGTGGCGAATTTTTTTGCATTGGCTCCGAGGTAAGTTCTGGTTTGTTATTGTTCAAATTGAGATCCTTTTTATTTTTATGTTGATATAGAAGCTTGTTTTCAAGATGTGATTTTGGTAATCTTTGACTAAGGTACCCGTTGGTGCTCTGTGTTTGTAGTAATCAAGGTTCAAGGTTACTATCACTGTTGTTGTTCTGAAGTCCTAGGGAAGCTTTATGACATCACCAGATTCTCCACTAAACCCTATCACGCTCTCACTAAACCTCCATTTCTGGTGGAGCGCAGGACTTGTATTTTAGACTGAAGGTCAGACGTGCAGCGGCCGCCACCACCTGTGACCTTGCACATCAATTGCAGGCTCACAAAATTATTGAGCGGCCTAAGATTCTGGCTGCGAGTAAATCTTAAGCTGACAACAAAAATAAAAGTCCTGCGCTCCGCCAGGAACAGAGGTTTAGTGAGAGCGTGATAGGGTTTAGTGGAGAATCTGGTGACATAAAGCTTTCCCTATGACTCCAGAGACCAACAACAGTGATAGTAACCTTGCACCTTGATTACTACAAACATGGAGCACCGACATGTACCTTAGTTGAAGATTACTGTGATTTTGATGTTGTGATGTTAACTTCAAACTTTCCATGGACTAATGTTGGTAACAGTGGGGCTGGCATCACCATCGCTGCCGGCGTCGCAATAAAATCAAGGTTACTATCACCGTTGTTGGTCTAGAGTCATATGAAAGCTTTATGACGTTGCCAGATTCTGGCTATGAGCGAATCTTAGGCCAACCTGATCAGACTTAATGGCTACAAGCGATAGGTCGACCCACTCAGAATTAATGCCTACAAGCTGTAGGCTGACCCAATCAGACTTAATGGTGAG
Source organism: Chirona hameri (assembly GCA_036785665.1). Classification (NCBI taxonomy): domain Eukaryota; kingdom Metazoa; phylum Arthropoda; class Thecostraca; order Balanomorpha; family Balanidae; genus Chirona; species Chirona hameri. The sequence goes on along the minus strand of JAXIVJ010009675.1, from coordinate 33,079 downwards.
GTTAGGTTAGTCTAGGTTAGTTTAGGTACCATAACTTACTAACCTAACCCCACCATTAAGTCTGATCAGGTCGGGCTACAGCTCATAGCCATTAGTTCCAATCGGCCAGCCTACCGCTCATAGCCAATAAGGCTGATCGGGTTGGCCTACCACTTGTAGCCATTAAGTCTGATCTGGTTGGCCTAAGATTCGCTCATAGACAGAATCTGGTGACATCATATAGCTTCCCTATGACTCCAGACCAACAACGGTGATAGTAACCTTGAACATTGATTTTATTGCACTGCCGGCCGTGATGGTAACACCAGTCCCACTGTTACCCTAATGTCACATTTTGGTATTAGTTCAGTAATTCCCCCCCCCCCCCAGTTTATGGTGTTCTTGAGGCCCCTTATAGAAGAAGAGTAGTCAGCTGACAGTAATATTACAACAGACTGAAAAGTGGGTTATCTTTGACTACAAGATATGATATGGTCTGGGGGTGACAGCCCTGTGGTAGGGTTCTGCAGCGCAGCGTTCTAAACATGGGTCCCTGCAACCGTAATTGCTGTAATGGCTAGGTCAGGTCAGGTTCGATGATGTGTCGGTTTTGGTGACGTCATAGCTTTGGTATTACTGGTACACTTTTCTGTCTGTCATAATACTACTCACTTCTTTTATTAGGGACCTGAAGAACACCATTAACTGGGAATGTGAATTACTGAACTATTACCCACATTTCCCCATACATTCTACATACAAGTATACACATGAACAAGTGGTTCCGCCCCTGCAGCTCAGTAGGGAGAGTGCTGGACTTCTGGCCTCACCTGGTAGTAGCAGCCCAGGTTTGAGCCACTTCAGCACTTGCTATTTGCTCCCAACTGGGATGGCCTGCTGCCGGTGGCAGTGGGCGCACTCAAGGTCAGATGACTTCAGTGAGTGGGTCCCGACCTCGGAAACCCATCCATTAAAAATGTTAAAACTAAATTTATTTTACAAAAGTGTGTCAGCAACCTAATCGTGTTGGCTTTGTTTGGGAATAGTTTCTCATTTGTCTGCAAACTGCAAAATTTTCATTGCTGTTTCAAGAACTATTTGTACATTTGAACACATTGTATAAAACATTGTATTTTCTTGATACTACATAACTGCTAGTAGCTAGGTTGGGTAGACAGCCAGTATCACCAGACACATCCTAACACCAGAATGCATGCTAATGGAGATATAGTGGGTATGTCAGTATTGTCTACAACACCAATAGCATGAGAAGTCTGGTGTTAAAATGTGCCTGTGGTTATGGTTGTTTACCCTACCTAACCATCTATGGTCAGGTCAAAATTCAGTAGAATGGCAACCTGTGCTATGTGCATGGCACCTATGTCCTATATGCACCACCCCACCCCCAGGGCAGATCAAAGACTAAAATCTTCTTTAATTTTTTCCTTTCACATCGCACAAAATTCAGGGACATCAAGGAATTAAGGCTTGTATCAAGCAAACAATGCCTGACTTTGATCAATAGGTACCTACTTACCTATGAAGTATGATGTCAAGATTTAAAAGGAATCATATGTAGAAACTGATATTGATGGATCAGGTTTCCACAAATCTTTCAGATTTCCCTGACTTTGGTACAAGAAAGCCATAGACAAGAACATACAATTCTGAAAAATAAACATCAAAACCAAACCCTGTGCCACAAGAGCTCCGCCATGTTCCAAAAATGTGTGGGGGACAGAGGCATTCTGAAGTTGATTCTTTCCATGCAACAGCCATGGGCATAATGTTAAAATAAAATAAAATTGGGAACACATCCCCCCCCCCCCCCCCCCCTGTGGCAAAGCCCCTGCTGTGTCACCTGTGTCAAAATGCCAGCTTTGCGATCTGTTTCAGCTTTGGTAATAATTTGAATGACCCAATTACGGAATCTTCTGTTTGTCTACTGTAAAACTTTGCAGGGATTTTGTTCTTCAGTTAAAAATTGGAAAGAACTGTTTAATACCATGGTTTTCAGTTTCTGACTTTGTATATGGTGAGTGTCAGGTTTTGGGTTGTCATCAGTATAGTAAAATATGATTAGGTGTTTCAAGGCTCACTTCACTCTACACAGTGTCCAGCATTTGTAACATAATTTTTTGACTATGGGTACATGGGTACATAATCCCAAATTAATCTAATCAAAACATTCAGGGTACATTTAGGGGGAAGATATGTGGTAGTAAGATAGGTATTGATAAATGACTCATACAGGGCCCTATATTATAAGGGACAAACCAAGCATCCTCTCATGGCCAAGTGACCAGCTAGATGTAGCTTTTCTTGATTTCAGTAAAGCATTTGACGAAGTCCCCCATACAAGACTAGGGTTGCAACTTAAAATTCATGGGATCAGGGGCAAGATTCTGGATTGGATAGAAACATGGCTTTCAGGACGTCAGCGAAGGCTTATATTAAATGGGTGCAAATCACAATGGAAGGAGGTTCCCAGTGTGTGTGTGTTTTTTTTTAAGAGAGATAGAGAGGTATATATTTATCTATGTACACAGTACACACACATACACATACACATTTTTTTTTGGTACACACACACAGTTTATTCTACGAACACCAGTAATGTCGGCCATATAATCCCATATAAATCCACATCGCTACAGAGGTACACTGATAGCTCTGCAATCCACAGCGCACATGCCACATCTACCCAGGTTCCACAGGGATCAATCCTGGGCCCATTGCTTTCTATAATATTTGTGAATGCAATTGACAACAGTATAGACAGCGAAGTCTTGAAATTTACAGACGATCTAAAAGTTGTCAGAATTATTAGAGGAAAACATGATCAGGATGTTTTTCAATCAGATCTGGACAAGCTAGTTGAGTGGCCTGAAGCATGGCAGATGAAATTCTATTTGAGTAAATGTAAGATTATGCGCACTGGATGAGTTAGTGGTAAACATAGGTATGAGATGGGTGGGCAGAAACTGGAGCAAATTGAAAAGGGGAGAGATTAAGGTGTTGTGGTAAACAATAGACTATCAGCGTCAGACCAGGTTGTAGAAGCTAGGGAAAAGGCACTTAGAATGCTAGGGGCCATTAACAGACATGTTTCCTACAAAAGTGAAAAGTTAATAACAAAACTGTATTGTGATTATGTTAGACCACATTTGGAGTATTATGTACAAGCCTGGTCTCCAACATATGAGAAAGATTGCTGGTTGCTAGAAAAAGTTCAAAAAGGGCAACACAAATGGTGAATTGTCTTGGTAGTTTACCTTATGAAGATAGATTAAAGAAATTGGGTAGGTTTTCACTTAGATATAGAAGGCTAAGAGGAGATCTAATTGAAGTCTTCAAATTTGTAAATGGTCAGCATTCTAGCTAGATATTCAAAGGGAATGTTTGAGTTCAATAGGGAAAATCGAGGTAGAGGTCATCAGCATAAACTCATTATGGAACAAAGTAGGACTAGGCTACGACAGTCATTTTTCAGTAGAAGGGTTGTAGGATATTGGAATAAGCTACCAGGGGATGTCGCTGATGCAGTGACACTTGCTTCCTTCAAAATTAGATTAGATAAATGCTTAACAGAGAAGGGATTAGTTCATAAATACTCGTGGGATTAGGCTTCTTTTATGCAGGTAGAGTAAGGTGATTTGAAGGGGCGAGACTGGTGTGGGGGGGGGGGGACTTGGGATGGGCCCAAGAGGCTCTTTGTTGCACTTCTCTTTTATGTCTTATGTCTTTACGACCAAATATCTTGAAGTCTATCTTCTTTGTTCGTAAAATGCGTTGTGATAGAATGATCCACTTGTCATATGGGTGTATTTTGCACTGTACTGGGCATATGGGTGTTTTTTTATTCTCATTTATCATAATTTTGATTCTGGTCACATAGCCAGTTCCTCTACTGCCATTGCTGATTGGTTTGATTAATTATCCTCAAAACACACATTAGGCTCTCTGTCTTTGGTTATTCTTTGGAAGCCCTGCATTGGACTATAATTTGGTTTGATTGTTTGCAAGTCTAATTAGTTTCCTTCACAATAATTTAACAAATTATATATTATCCTCGATTACTGCTCAATCCTTAACCCTATTTCTAACAGGCTCCTGGCTACCCCTATTTGTAACAGGGGGGGGGGGGGGGGGGGCGGATTCCGTCCCCCCCGGAGATCTCGAGATCTACCCGTCCGATTTTCAAAAATGAAACGGGGTTTGGTTCCCCCCAACATGATCTACATTTCTAAATAATAATAAAAATCTAGATTTTTGATAGGGGGGCAAGAGGGGGCAAAAACTACAAATTTTAGTGGTATTTTAGATCCAACATAGCTGTCATGTTTATGAACCGATCTTAACACAACTAATAGGAATCGATAGAGATTTAATTGGAAATTTATATATGACGGTGACGTTTGCAAATTCAAATATCATAGGCGTGTGCAGGTCACTCAATATGGGGGTGAAGTAAATGCGTAATAAAATCATTTTTTGATATTGTTTTTCGATAAATGAAATGGTATGTGATTGTGACATTAGACAAAACAGTTATACATAATATTTTTGCCATAGGCGGTACCAGGTTAGTGAAAAAGGGAGGTCAAATTGGGAAGAATATTAACTGCAGACAAGTTGCTACCCAGCACTATAAATATGTTACTGATCGTAGATAGTTCCTTTTTGCATGTTGTACTTCATCATAGGCGTAGCCAGGATACAAACTGGGGTGGCGCAAGACCTTTTGATAAGTATATTATCCGCTATTATGATACTAACTAGTCAACAGTGACTATTTCACTTACAACTTCAATTAACATTGCTTACCCCCCTTTGCACCCTATCTGGACTCGCCTATTATCTTATAATCGTTCGTAGAGTACCTTGTGGTGCGTTTTTCATCCGAGAACAGCAGTATGTTATGTCATTGTACGCCCATGCCCCTTAGTTTCCTTGCAATAATATGACCCCCTTTCTTCCATTCCTGAGCGCGCGTCTGCAAAAAAATGACTGTATTCCCTTTTCTGGCCTCATATGTGCATATATCATTATAAGGTAACCATCTATTGCGCCGTTATCGCTGGCATATCGTCATCACCATGCCAGTCACCCCCCCTTTTCATGTGCCTGAACACGCCCCCGAAACTATATGTAATAAATTATGCAAATAATGGAAGCAGAAGCTATCTTTTACATCTTGATAGCTATAAATGCCCCTTACATTGCTATATTAGCTTCCCGCCAAACATTGAATACTTCCTGGAACCCCCCCCCCCCCTTTCAAGCCCCTGAAATAGCCTCTGCCATGCAATTTTTATGATATTTCATTAACATCAACTAATTTGCACTTGTTGCAATCACTGTAAACCGATGTAACCCCTTCATACTTGAGGCAGTCACGAAGAAACCGTGAAGATCGCATTTCCGAATTATCGCCAAATGTCGCCTCCGAACCCACCCAAAACTGTGCCCTGGAACCGCCTATGTTCAGGTTAAGAACACACAATTTTGACTCCAAATGTGTTATTCAATTCTATGAAAAGTCCCAAAATTTAATGGGCCTGCTCCCAGCCGTTCTAGAGATATCTGCGAAAAACATGAGGGGGGGGGGGGGCGGAATCCGCCCTCCCCCCCTGTTACAAATAGGGTTAAAAAGGGTCGCCTTTTTATTGTGTTAGCAGCAATTTCTTTGGCTACCGTTATGGTATTAAAATTACATGATCTAAATTTAAGAATCAAATACAATTATTCCCTTATTCAAAGTTGGAAGTTTGGGAAAATTAATGATCTGTATCTTCCCTCCACTATTGGAAAGCGCGACATCTGGCGCTTTTTCATAAATCTGTTCAACTTTGTTGAATGGGCACTTGTAAACAAATCGCCGACACTAAATAGGTCGCCGTCCGGGGCCAAGCTAAACTGCCGATTTCAATGCACTTTTTTCAAATGATTGTTGATTGTTCATAAAAGTTTGGCACATATTCCCACAAGATAGAGTGCAGGAAACATATTGCATACCTTCATGATAAATAGCAATGCGTAGGGAGGCTAATTTACTGAATTCGTTACCGAGTACTTGCTGAGTACCGACCGATATAAGCTTGGATTGCTTATCGGTAGGAAACTGCCAATATCTTTCGGTAGGAATGTTAATATGCAAAATGTGATGAATTTACATCATATTTTGGCCTCGTCTATCGATTTCAGGTGCTAACTCCATTTTTGTGGAACAATGTGATTATCTCCCTTTAAAGGGAAATAAAGTCCTTTTTGTACGCACATGGAGTTAGCACTTGAGATCGGGAGAGGAGACAAGCTTATATGTAAATCTACTCACATTAAGCATTTAAATGTCTCAAACCGAAGTTATTTCAATTTGAGAATGCTTAAAGGAAATAGTTCACTTTCAACATCAGTTTTAAACTGAGATAGCAGTTTTGTAGCCCGTGTTGAGAAACTCTTATCTGCAAGTTTTCTTGACTGAAAAGATTCTAGCCGAATATATTTGATTTTCTTGGCGAAGGAATGCGGTGCTGGCGAAAGAATGTGGTGCTGGATCTAGCCCGGGCAGAGGCTATACCATCAGCCAATCAGCTTGCAGCTGGTGCTAGCATGCGAACCGCCGGCCGCCGGTTGGCACATCTCTAATGCGAGTCTATCCTTACTTTCGAATCTGATTGGCTGAACATTTTTTTTTACAAATTCGCGTGACGGCAGGACTCTGACTCAGAGAGTATGCATATCATTTTGATAAACAATAATAATTTACGACCTTCTGTCCTGAATCGGCGCGATATAAGGCCATTTTTGACAATATAAAAATAAATTGTATTAAAAAATTAATCAAATCGTGTTTGGGAAAAAATTCCCAAGGTGAACTATTTCCTTTAAGCGTTCCACGCTGAACATACAGGTATCGGGAAGTACTTGGCTGATTTTATGGTACTTAAATGTTCTTCCTGTCGTTCTTAATATATATTTGAATATACACTATACAGCCCAAGTAGTTGCCCAATAACTTTGAAATATGCCCTTTCTAACGTTACTATGGCTTTGTCTTAACTCAAACGTCATTTGTCAATTAATAAGAAATGTTCCAAAAAATTTGCAACGATAAATCGTAAATAATACACGCCTAGACATCCTCACTTTGGTCGCCCATACCCTTGGTATTTCGTAGAAACAATTTATTTTGGAATGCCCCCTTTCCGGATGCATGCAGTTCGTTTGCATTATTTAAATATATCAACGCAAAAAAAAATGTTGACATCACTTAATTATTTGCTAACATTGGTCTAATTGAGCTTAAACATAATTTAATTACTCAATTGTAAGCGTACGAAAATTGCTCTTCACTTTGGTCGCCCATATACTTGGTATTTCGTAGAAACGATATAAGTTATTGTCACTTTTCAACGTTCAACAAATTGAAACAAAAGCTTAAAATGTCGCGCTCCCAATAGTGGAGGGAAAACACGAATCATGAACTCCGAAAGAAGTCTATGTACCTGTTTTTTTATTTCCCAAATTTAATTGAAAAAAGTTATTTCAGTTTTGAATTGAGACTCGATCAATTTAATATCATACATGCAGCGGGAATGTTTCACCTTTGTATTAGTTGTAAACTGAGATAGCCATTATCTTGGGCCATTATTGAAATGTCTAAATTACGAAGGTCTTTTTCCCCAAAACTTAACCGTTTTTAAGCAATTTAATTTACCATTTGCAAAATGACCCAGGCTGGCGCAGCCGCTGATTGGCTGACAGCCACTTTTTCCGCCAATCCCACTTTGTCAGCCAATCAGCGGCGGTCTATAACTCAATAATGACGTCATCAGCTCAAATTTAAAAACTTAATTTGTAGAAAGTTAAGTGACTTTTCGAGTGAAAAGATATCACCATCGTTTTCAGCAGCACTTACTTCATATTTTCGACTACAACCAGCCTATATTTGACAATTTTCAGAAAGGTGGAACATTCTCTTTAACAATGTACAGTCGGTCTCATAATAATCTTCCCTAGCTCTGGGTCTCCCACGGTAGGCAAAACTATAGCTGGCTGAATCCCGCACCGAGGCGGGGCCGGACCGGTTTGACAGCTCGTCTGGTGCCGGCCGATACTTGGCGGAATCTGCACCGCTCCGTCCTGACCCGATCCACAGGCCGATCGGGCAATAATTATGCGCATGTGTGGCGAGACTGTGTGGCGGACCGTGGTTGGAAATATACGCAAACCTAGAATGTCAAGTTAGCGACGATGTCTCTGATGACCAGTTTTAAGAAAACCATAGGTCTGTGAAGCATCGCTAAGTGTGCAATTGATAGAACACTGCACGAGCTATACTTTAAGACGCATATTTGTATCTCAAGTTGACCGATACCGTCGTCACAGATGTCTAGGAAATGGCTATCCGTCATGGTGCTTGCGACGATTGAGAAATTTGCATTGCGCCAAAAAAAAAGTGTCGATATTTTTACCTGATCTCAAGTTCAAGGTCAAATTTAAACACGTAGCCAGTCAGATGCTCTATCAGCTACACACCTGGCGATGCTTCATAGGCCGAAGGTTTTAAATACTGTCTTAGATATCGTCGCTAACTTAATAGATATAAACTCGCCCGAGTGTGTTTGTGGAGCGTGATGGACGGAGCGGCGTGATGCGAACATATCAGTGCGAGGCCCACTACTTTTGCCTGCTTTTTCGTGTAGAATCATTAGGTGGACGTTTGCATTCGTAATTTCGGGGTTCTGCATTGCACATGACACGTGGCATGATTTAGAAAGGAATACACGTAAAAGCGCCTGGTGCCAGCGCGGTTCCAACCCACAACCAATCTACGAATACGCTTGGAGTAGACAGCTATACCGACTGAGCTATTTGGGCTGATGTGATGAACACTGTTATTCAGTCTCCAATAGTGGATCTCTGCCAGCTCAGGACAGGCGACCTCTTGACACTCGAGACAGACGGCCCTGACCACCACCCGGGTCGCGGCGCATTCCATTCCGACAACGCCCCGCACTCCCTCCCTCCTCCCCCTCCCCCCCCCCTCAGGTCACGCACCTGCCAGACAGCCACAATGGTACCAACCTACGGTGGAGAAACCACCTTGTGTATGCCTACCGCGACCGTAGCGCCACGTGGTGGCAAGGAAAGATCATTATGAGACCGACTGTACATGCTGCATAAGATAATGCAAAAATATAAAAAGGTCAATATTCCCCTTTAAGCAGACTGACTACAGACAGGTTTATGTGTACACTTTCCCATATGCTTTTATGGATGTCAATCAGTTGATGGGCTGTGCACAATGCACATGAGCAATCTCAGAGTTTGCGAAAGAACCCTTTCTTTCCCGTACTCTCCCTCTTTGATATTCTTTCTCGAGTCATCTGAATAATGGACAGGGACCGACACCGGCTTTTGTCACGCATCCGCGGAAGAAGCGCCACGCAGATACCACGCAGTGTTATGCCGTGCGGACAGTGTACTATCTGGGCCTGTGGTACACAACAAGATAAACTTGATAAATCTTAAATATAGAGAAGATATAAATCCGATGGGTTCCAACGATTATAGCTGCTGGAGCGTTCATCAGCATAAATGCAATCATCACAATCAGTGTGGCCTTTGAAACAAACAAAAACAAACACACATTTGAGGATGTGGGGTTGGCGTAAGAACCTTTCTGGGAAAAGTTATGGTGTCAGTTGACGACGCCTGTTCACTTGCTCATCGAATTTATCGGATAGTAGCTTGGTTCGACAAATACCGGACTCAAATACCGAGAAATTCTCCGTTAAACATTCGTCTACGATATTGTATGCGCACTGTCGTTACGATATAGACATTTTCATTTGCTTACACTCGATTATGAAATATAACATCATGCGTGTCTTGCAGTGCCAGCTGATTGTCGTTTGTTTCCAATTTTGTTCTTGATGACGTACTTATTCAATTCAACATGAGCTGACTGTGACAGCGTCTTGTTGACTGAACACACAACAGAAATATAGCCGTCAAAACATACGGTTCATTTGCTCTTTAGCGCATTCAGCTCCATGTAGCGAATCAAATATCAATTTCATCACGTCATTTCCAAGAAGTCAACTTTCCTCCTGGATCCTGCCTCCCTCCTTAGTTAGTTATCACATCCTGTCTGGATCTGTCTGGCCCGTGCATATGTCGGTTCAATAGTTATCACATCCTCACTGGATCGGTCCCCGCCCGTGCATATGTCGGTTCAACGCCGCGTCGGTCGCGCGGCACGAATGCGCCCGTCGGGACTCGTATGATGTCGTTCACTTCCTCCGCCGCCGCCGCCGCCGCCGCCGCCGCCGCTTCGGACGGGCGGTTCTATCCTCGGGGCGGCTTGTCTCGACAGTGTGGGACTAGGGACGACACGGCACTCCTCCTCCTCCGCCGCCGCCGTCGCCGCTTCGGACGGGCGGTTCTATCCTCGGGGCGGCTTGTCTCGGCAGGCAGTGACTAGGGACGACACGGCACTCCTCCTCCGCCGCCGCCGCCGTCGCCGCTTCGGACGGGCGGTTCTATGCTCGGGGCGGCTTGTCTCGGCAGGCAGTGACTAGGGACGACACGGCACTCCTCCGCCGCCGCCGCTTCGGACGGGCGGTTCTATGCTCGGGGCGGCTTGTCTCGGCAGGCAGTGACTAGGGACGACACGGCACTCCTCCGCCGTCGCCGCTTCGGACGGGCGGTTCTATGCTCGGGGCGGCTTGTCTCGGCAGGCAGTGACTAGGGACGACACGGCACTGCATTAATGATACTCCGTAGCCGGCGCGCGCGTGCGAGGCGTCGACACCGGCTGACAGCGCTGATCGCCTGGACTGTCGGCGTCGGCGCCTGTTGGAGCCGATGGAACGGTCGATGCACGACGGAATACGGCATGGAACCGGCGGGTGCCGTACGTGGTGTTTATTAACTCACCGCTAATCACTATGGGCGTGACGGTGTGAGTTCTATATTTCTTTATTATTGATATGTGTTTACGAACCGTATAGCCCGCGCTTCTTAGCGTGGCTGTGGTCCGGCAGGTTTCTATTTTGCATCGTTCGTGCGAATATTAATGGTGATTGGAAGCGATGACGTATCAATCATTGTCCCCGCCTGGGATTCTGCGGAATTCTGTGTGACTCCCATTGACTAGTCGGCTGCCTTGGCCGCTGCACTGCTGTGGTCAACGTCTGACTTTATCAAATGGAATTGCCCGCTAACTGTGTTGAGAATGCAGCACACGACTGCCCCGGACTCTTCAGGCCAGTACCCGCTTGCCGGGTCCACCTAGGATCAACTCCGTGAATTATGGACGCGATATTATGACCTTCCATTCGATGCCGCTAAAGCCCAAGTAATCATCATAAACTCCCTAAAGTTGCTCCCAAGCGTACCCGAAAATCGCTGTTTCCGGGCGGCGCGTGCCGTCCCTCCCTCTCCGCTGACCGACCGCGGGCCGGCTCTCTCTCTCTCCCTCCCTCCCTCCGCTGACCGCTGACTGCTGACTTCTGACTGCTGACTTCTGACTGCTGACTTCTGACTGCTGACTGCTGACTGCTGACTGCTGACTGCTGACTGCTGACCGCTGACCGCTGACCGCTGACCGCTGACCGCTGACCGCTGACCGCTGACCGCTGACCGCTGACCGCTGACCGCTGACCGCTGACCGCTGACCGCTGACCGCTGACTGCTGACTGCTGACTGCTGACTGCTGACTGTTGACTGTTGACTGTTGACTGTTGACTGTTGACTGTTGACTGTTGACTGCTGACTGCTGACTGCTGATTCTAGTGCCGCGAACTGTGGCCGGCTCTCTCTCCCCCTCTCCTTACTGTCGGCTCTATACTGCTGCGAACGGTGGACGGCCGCCGTCGGGAGCCGGCCCCGGTGGCCGATTAGTGGGCCGATTGGAACGGGCCGCATCGATCGCCCCCGGCTGGCCACCGGTGTGTTTGTGTGTGTGTGTGTGTGTGTGTGTGTGTGTGTGTGTGTGTGTGTGTGTGTGTGTGTGTGTGTGTGTCTGTGTCTGTGTCTGTGTCTGTGTCTGTGTCTGTGTCTGTGTCTGTGTCTGTGTCTGTGTCTGTGTCTGTGTCTGTGTCTGTGTCTGTGTCTGTGTCTGTGTCTGTGTCTGTGTCTGTGTCTGTGTCTTTTGTGCGTGTGCGTGTGCGTGTGCGTGTGCGTGTGCGTGTGCGTGTGCGTGTGCGTGTGCGTGTGCGTGTGCGTGTGTGTGTGTGTTTGGATCACTGGCTGATTGGTGATCAGCGGTGGTCGGCCGGCGGGTCACCCGGGTGACCGGTGACGAGTGATCGGTGACGGGTGATCGGTAACCGGTGATCGGTGACGGGTGATCGGTAACCGGTGATCGGTGATCGGTGATCGGTGATCGGTGATCGGTGATCGGTGATCGGTGACCGGTGACCGGTGACCGGTGATCGGTGATCGGTGATCGGTGATCGGTAACCGGTGATCGGTGATCGGTGGCGGGTGATCGGTGACGGGTGACCGGTGACCGGTGACCGGTGACCGGTGACCGGTGACCGGTGACCGGTGACCGGTGACCGGTGATCGGTGATCGGTGATCGGTGATCGGTGATCGGTGATCGTTGTGTGTGCTTGTGGTGTGTGATCAGCGGCTGATCAGTGGTTAGCGATGCACGCCGGGATCGGTCGCCGGTGGGCGCTGATGGGGGGTTATTGAGCAATGGCAATGAATGACCCTGTCACCAGGTACTTGGTAACAGTGCCAGGGCCTCCAGTCTCTCCATCACGTCGTCATATGCAGACCGTACCGGCCATACCGGCAGCAGCAAACGGCCACCAGCCATATGACAATAACAGTGTAGGCTACCTACAGAAATGGTTCCATGCACAATACGCGTAATCGGCATGCATGCATTAAGTACTATAGCATTCCCTGGCTGAATCCGTTATTGTTACAGACTTTGCTCCTGTGCCGGGTTTAAATAAGTATGAGCTATGAGCAATGTCTGCTTTCGTGTAGACGTCACTGATCGGAGTCTGTATTAACGTGCTGTTGTGTTTCAGGTGGGCAACTACCTGCGCTTATTCCGCGGGTCTCTGTACAAGAAGTTCCCCGGTCTCTTCCGCAAATACATCACCGTTGAGGAGCGGAAGAAGCTAATGGACATGGGTAGGCTTAGCCTCTTAGCTCTGCGCTCCTAGCTTGCCTCTCAAATAGATTGTGACAGACAATACGCTAATTGAAACATTGCGAATGTTGTATTGTACAATTGTAGGACTGCCTTACATCGACATGCGACTTATAATTATATTACATAAATGGTAGAAATGCCGACCTTGTCAATGTTTGTCGTATTTCGCACTCCATTCCTGTCGCTGGTTTCATGGTTACTATTAATGGATGCCGCTGCATATTTAAAGGCGTTTTGTGCATGTAATCATGCGCGTTTGAAGGAGCATTGTAACACCATGCTAAAGATGATTTCAAGGGAGTGTATTTATGCTATTGCTTATTTGTGTTGTGTGGGACACGACGTGTTTTGGACTGTTCGAACCGATCGTTGGAGCTGGCAGCCTATGCTCATATTAAACTTACAAAAGTTTTCAAACAAATAAAGCTGTGTATTCGCCTTTGCAGCTTCCTCAGAGCTAACAATATGTCCATTATCATTAGCTCCGAGAAAGCCCCCGTGCAAATATATCTATAGCTAGATGCAGTTTTTTATATGAGCTTAGGCTACCAACTGAAATGAGTCATTATATTAATTGTTTTCATAACAATAATCCGACAAAGATGTTCGAACCGATCATTGTATCGGCTTCTGGGCGATATTTGCTCAAAACTGCTGTGGTTCGTAGCTATATTTTTGACTTATTTCACTGGCATTTGGACTATATTACCTTTCCTCTGCATTGTTACTGCCTACTGCCTTCAAGACGGTATGAGAATTGTCTGCCGTGCTTGCTCACAAATATAAAACTCAAGTTTCTCTCAATTGCCAGTCTGGTACGCACGGTACCGGATCGTTCTATGCTATTTGTATATGCATTTCCAATGTTCCCCTTCGCCCATTTGCTGTAGTTGGTGATTGTACTGAACCTTCTAGCCAATAACAATGTACACGCTAATACATCCTTCGCCCGACCATGACGGCGAAGAATTATGTCTAACGAACCTCGTAGTGCTATTGACCTACCCTTTCAGCAATGACCAGCTTCTGTGGCTGGGTATCCTGCGCTGGAGGCGGGTCCGGGTTACCTTGTGGCTTATCTATAAACGTCGACACTCATGAGGGATAAGGACACACGGTAGCATAGTTAGTTTTGGAATATTCAGGTGCAAGTCTTTCGTATCAGAGACTTCATCATCACTGGCAGATAGGAGGATGCATGGTGTGTGGCTTACGTTGAGAGCGCTGCCACATTCCGCTACCTCCGTGGCTTCTCTGCCTGTGTATGTCTCCTGATATGCGCGCTGTGTTCTTCAGGCCTCAGCCAGCACATCCTGGCATCGAGCGTGTCGCTGCTGCGAGCCTCTGAGATCGAGGACCTCATCACCGGGAAGGATGACCGCTACCGCTCCTCGGCCATGCAGAACGTCGTGCCCAGCGAGGTGGTCGCAGTGCCAAAGTGAGTCTACGCATGTGGCAGCATGATCCCCGTGCCTAAGGAGTCGGCTTCCTTGCCAGTCTGGCACCGGTCGCCGTGGCAAAATGAGTCTGTTCCCGTTCCAAAGTGAGCCGGCTCGCGTTCCATCCTAGCACCAAGAGCCGTGCTACAGCGAATTCGCTCGCTGCCCGCCTATCTGCCCGGCTCTGATCGCCCGTCCGTCCCATCGGCGTCCCATCGGCCAAGGAATATGTTGACCCAAATGCTCTGTGAAGCGTCGTGCGCGCTGATGGCTTGGACATCCAATCGCCCGGGATGTCCCCAGCTGCGACCGCACCATATGGCTGATGACATGTGTCAATATGTCACGTCTTGACCTCGTTATAGACCAGTGGTGCGTGTTAATGTTGAGCTACACACTAGCACGCTGTACAATCAGGCATTGATGGTGCATTAACGCCGAACTAATAGTGCATAACACAGAACTATTGTGGTCGAACAGTTTGTACATCGGCTGTGTGTACATCGACAGCCTTTCGCTGGCTGATTAGTGGCCATGTCTGTATCGTGCGTCACCGCCTTCACTGCAGTCACTGCCGGCATTCTGGCCTGGCATTCGGTATTATTACTTAAACCACAAATACACACACGCACGCGCGCACATTGTCAGGATGGTACTAGGGTTGAATCACAGCCGTTTTCTATGAGTGTGTCCCTGATTCCTCTGTATTATCTGTGCGTGTCTGTGTGTGTGTGTGTGTGTGTGTGTGTGTGTGTGTGTGTGTGTGTGTGTGTGTGTGTGTGTGTGTGTGTGTGTGTGTGTGTGTGTGTGTGTGTGTGTGTGTGTGTGTGTGTGTGTGTGTGTGTGTGTGTGTGTGTGTGCGTGTGCGTGTGCGTGTGCGTGTGCGTGTGCGTGTGCGTGTGCGTGTGCGTGTGCGTGTGCGTGTGCGTGTGCGTGTGCGTGTGCGTGTGCGTGTGCGTGTGCGTGTGCGTGTGCGTGTGCGTGTGCGTGTGCGTGTGCGTGTGCGTGTGCGTGTGCGTGTGCGTGTGCGTGTGCGTGTGCGTGTGCGTGTGCGTGTGCGTGTGCGTGTGCGTGTGCGTGTGCGTGTGCGTGTGCGTGTGCGTGTGCGTGTGCGTGTGCGTGTGCGTGCGTGCGTGCGTGCGTGTGTGCGTGTGTGCGTGTGTGCGTGTGTGTGTGTGTGTCGTGCTGGCCCCTCACACGCCTCCGTGTCGCGCCGCAGGGAGGTTAAGACTCCACGCAAGAGCGCCGTCCACGTGCCGGCCCAGCCCAACAGCTCTCACATGGACCCGGTGCCGCAGTCGACGCCCATTAACCGGAACCGGGTGGTCACCAAGCGTGTGCGCACCTTCCCAATGTGGTGAGTGGGGTGGGGTGCCTATTGGCGGTGATGGGCTCGAGCTGTGGCGGGATGTTCCTGTGGGGCCAGGACCCTGGTTTATGGCTGGGGTTAGTTTGAAAAGGCATGACAAGGAAAGGCATTGATATGCTATGAAAAGGAGTCGTTGGATTTGCTGCATTTTAATTCATGCGCTCATGTAAACACGGGAATCATGATAACCGATCATGAGAAGTTTGCAGTTGAAGTTACATAGCACGAATTCATACAACCATAAAGTTTAATCTTCCGCGATACGTAGTCAGGCGGTGTAGTGGCTACTGCCGCGGCTGCCCCGGGGCCGTACATAAGTTTAGCGCCGTCGGGCGGTCGGGGGCGGTGGCATTCCCCAGAAGCGGCTCGACTCGCGGCCTTAGACGGTATGGCAGTATTTATGCGAACATTTGCGACTGCCAGCGGCTGATTCGGGGCCCGAACGAGCCCCGGATGGCTTCTGACTCGGAGTGGATATGAGCGGGTGGTACTGGTGGTCTGGTCTCAGCTGGCTGACGGGTACCACGTGTCTGTCTGTGTGGTCTGCGGCTCTCCCGAGCCCCCCCCCCCCCCCCCGCTCTGCTCCGCGCCATGAACTGAGTCAGATTGGACTGAGGTGAGGTGAGGTGAGGTGAGGTGAGGTGAGGTGAGGTGAGGTGAGGTGAGGTGAGGTGAGGTGAGGTGAGGTGAGGTGAGGAGGTGAGGACTGAGGTGGTCGGTCGTTCGTTAGAGACGGGTTCGGACTGAACTTGGGTGGTTTGCCTGCCGCCTGTGTGAGACGACAGCTTCGGACTGAATTGAGGACTGAGGTGGTCGGTCGTTCGTTAGAGACGGGTTCGGACTGAACTTGGGTGGTCTGCCTGCCGCCTGCGTCAGACGACAGCTTCGGACTGAATTGAGGACTGAGGTGGTCGGTCGTTCGTTAGAGACGGGTTCGGACTGAACTTGGGTGGCCTGCCTGCCGCCTGTGTGAGACGACAGCTTCAGACTGAATTGAGGACTGAGGTGGTCGGTCGTTCGTTAGAGACGGGTTCGGACTGAACTTGGGTGGTCTGCCTGCCGCCTGTGTCAGACGACAGCTTCGGACTGAATTGAGGACTGAGGTGGTCGGTCGTTCGTTAGAGACGGGTTCGGACTGAACTTGGGTGGTCTGCCTGCCGCCTGTGTCAGACGACAGCTTCGGACTGAATTGAGGACTGAGGTGGTCGGTCGTTCGTTAGAGACGGGTTCGGACTGAACTTGGGTGGTCTGCCTGCCGCCTGTGTCATACGACAGCTTCGGACTGAATTGAGGACTGAGGTGGTCGGTCGTTCGTTAGAGACGGGTTCGGACTGAACTTGGGTGGTCTGCCTGCCGCCTGTGTCAGACGACAGCTTCGGACTGAATTGAGGCGGTCCGTCACTCACGAGGGATGGATTCGGACTGAGCCGAGGTGTTTTGCCACAACTGGGAGACTGGTGATGGATATGACGGGTCCACGGCACAAGCCGATCTTAGTGTGATCGCAGACACAGGTCAGGCGGGGTTTAACCCGCCATTGACTCTGGGATGAAAAACGCCCCCCCCCCCCCTGAGGAACTTTCGCAATAGTTAAAAAAACAATAGCGCTATTAACGTAAAACTTTGGGTACCTTCTCCTACATCAATTGTAATGTACGTCTTCCGTGCAAAAATGAAGCAATTTCGTCGACATTTGTCGAGATACAGTGTATTTAGTGACGTCACTACACGAGTTTGACGAAAAAATCCGCTTAACTTTAACCCGGCATTGACTGGGGTCTCAGCCGAACGCCATTGACTGGGGGGGGGGGGGGGGGGGGAGGGGCTAGTTATCTTCCGAACCATTGATCGCAGCGAAACGTGCAAGGCGGCATTCGAAGGTTCTCAATGGAGACGAATCTAAAACATGCTAAACAAATTAAAATGAGGTCAAATGTCAGATCACGGTCAGGTCAAAGGTCAACATCGCCGTATTTGAGTTTATGGGCCATACTTTCCATCCAAAGCCTTCGATTACGACCATGATCACCCAAAGTGCTGCCAAAGGTATGATACACATCCCGCATGAGCTAAAGTGAGATTGTTGGCCAGGTCACAAAAGGTCACTATGCTCAAAATAGCTACGAAAGTCATGCAACACATGTTTTATTAGTTATTTTGCACGTAGAACTTGATAGTGATAGTCATTTTACCACCTGACTTCATTTGCGTGAAGTTAATGTCAAGTTCAGGTCAAGTTCAGGTCAATGAAGGTAAATTTTTTAAATTGATAAATATAAATAAAAAAGTGATGTTTCTAGACCAGTTTTGTCTCCGAAATACAGTGGTGCCATTTATTTATCTGTATCTGGTCAATAAAAGCCAAAAATTGCAATTTGTAAATATGACGTCATGAGTTACCCATACTTTAGATGCCATAAGTCAGTCAAAAATGGTGATATCGTTCTGAAATTTGGTATGGTAGTTTCCCATATGTGGTTCTCTGACACTTATTCCGGCTTTTTGAATATCCTTGAAGAAGAAAAATGTGGGCATTTTCCCCCATTTTTTTTTTTGTCGAAAAACAATATTTTCAAAAATCCGAGATAGCCATGTTGTAGCCCTTGCCATTTGTTATCTTGTGCCGTTTTTGGATTGCATTTTGCTCAAAATATGACATTTGTACGGTCTGTTACATTTTAGCTGATTTTGGTGTAAAACTCGTGTGTAGTGACGGTCACTATATTCGCTATAACTCGAAATTTTCGACGAAATTGCTTTGTTTTTCACAGAAGACGTAAACGTGATTTAGAAGAGGTATCCGAAGTTTCACGTTGATAGCGCTAATGGTTTTTGAGCTATCACGAAAATTAATCAGGGGGCGTTAAACGGCCCCTCCCACCCCCCCCCCCCCCCCCCCAGTCATTGGCGGGTTAACAGATCGTTCAAAGGCCATATTTTCAGGAAAAAAATGCATTCAAAAACGTCAAAGCATAGCAAATGACAAGGGCTACACAATGACTATCTCGGGTTTTTGAAAATTGTGTTTCTTGACCCCCCAGAAATTAAAAAAACTTATATTGTTGGAAAAATGTCCACAAAATAAAAGTTTTAGAAATATATAAAACGGAATACATATAAGAGAATCCATATGGTTAATTCCCAAACCAAGTTTCAAAACAATATCACTATCTTTGACTGACTTATGGCTCCTAAAGTATGAGTAACGCATGACGTATTTTTTTTACGGTTTTGAATGAACAGCTACGAACAAATAAACGTCACCACTGCATTTCCGAGGCAAAACTGGTCCAGAAACATGCCTTTTTATTGATATTTATATATTTCGAATTTTGACCTTGTGACCCGACCTTGACCTGAGCTTGACATTAACTTCACTTAAATGAGATCAGAGGCCTCCTGCACCAAAAAATGTACCTCGGGTAAAAACAAATCTACCCACCATGTAAATCTACCCAGCTGGTTGTTTTCTCTTGCACCAAACGAACCAGCCAACTGGGTAAAAATTATATCTGGGTAAGTTTATGTTAGCTGCTCAACGTCATGTGATTCCGTATCAAAACATAGTAGCTTGACTTTGGGTTTTGCAATATTGTTGACGTAAGTGATAGCAGCATATAGTTGCTTTCAAATTTATAGAAATATTCAAATGCGTTGCAAGAAGTTGTAATATACTAATATATCAAATGAAAATAAATTGTTATCGACTAGATCCGTAACTGAAAACCAATTATACCGTACCACCGTTGCCATGGCAACGTTATTGTTGAACGCCGTTATTCCGCGTAAACGTATATCTCATTACGATTTTTAAATATGGTGAATTGCACATATTACAGCGTATTTCTTTTTTATCATAAGTTACATTAAAATGCGTTGTTGAAAACCATTGTAACCGTTTATTAAAATGCGTTGTTACTAGGATATTTATTGAAAGATAAATATTCACGTATGCTCTCAAACCGCTACGCTGATTGGTTGAGGCGGTACGCTATTTTTCGTCTGCAGCGTTCCCCAGCATTCCAAGGCCGCATTTGTAAACAAACAATCCTGTGAAGACTGTCAATCCTGTCACCGCTCCTGTGTGATTTCATGGTTTTGGGCTATTGCTGCCAAATGTAAGTGTTTCCCTGTAGTTTATTGTTGGTCGTTCAAATATCGATTACTGAATTTGTTAAAGTTAATGGTAAGGCGAGTGTTTTCAACGCCGGAGCAAAGCATACAGTCAATCGCCGGTGATCGCACAAATGGAGACGTTCCACACTTGAACTTGCCGTCAATGATCCTAAACCTGAGCACTAAGGCTGAACTGTGAAAGCACTTGCTGACTACAGCGGGCGACGCCGGACAGCAATCGCCAATCTGTGAAGAGGACAGTGCGTATGCTTGCCGTGCTGCTGTGAAGAGGACAGTGCGTATGCGTGCCGTCGACCTACGTCTGCTCTCTGTGCGTGATTATCACAACGAACATTTCAATTTGTGTTAACTTTAGGACAACGCCAGCTGTTTGTCAGAAGGCACCAGTTCTATTTTTTTTTTGGGGGGGGGGGTAACTTGAAAATAAATATTCCCCGAAACATTCACGTTTGTATTGTCATGCCAAATATGTTTTACCGACCGCAGCCTGTCGTGATAGAGAGGCAGGCTGCAAGCGGGTCGGTCCTGAGTTCGAATATCTTCTGTTCTGTGCTACATTTTCTGATGCTGTCGGTTTAGGTTTAGGTTATTATCGGTTTAGAAGTCCGCACTGAACCGCACTGAAAACTACCGCAGGACCAAAAACTGACCGGCGCCGCACACGACCGCTTTCCGGGGTTCATTCCAAACAGCATTGCAGTGCTATAATTAGGCTATAGACGCGAAACCATAGTTTCTTATAACTCTAAAAAATGTGTAACATAATGTTTCAGGTATTATAATCAAACGAATATTTGACGAAGTGCCATTAAACGCACACAATCAAAAATTATACCTTCAACGTGATGATATTTCCCAAGTATTTGTTGGTTATCTTTTTGTTAGAATTTACCGCGATGCGGCATCTATGGCGCACAAATCCTTCCGCCGGATCTACTTTCGGCGTTTGGTGCAAGAGGATACGAATCTACCTGGGTAGAATCGGGGTTCGCTGGGTAGAATTCCTGGGTAAATTTTCTGGGTAGTTTTTTCGTCGCGCGATGATGCAAGAGAATCTGGGTAAAAACATATACCCGGGTAGATTTGTTGGTGCAAGAGGCCGCAGGTGGTAAAATGACGATCACTATCAAATTATACGCGTAAAATAATCCTTAAAACATTGTCGCATGACTCGTAGCTCATTTGCGCATAGTGACCTTTTGTGATCTGACCTTCACATTGACCTTTGCCAACAATCTCACTTTAGCTCATGTGGGATGTGTATTATACCTTTGAGAGCACTTTGGGTGAAAATGATCGCAATCGAAGGCTTTGTATGGAAAGTATGGCCCATATACTCCAATACCGCTTTCGAATGCCGCCTTGCGCGTCTCGCTGCGATCATTGGTTCGGAAGATAACCGGGAGGGGGGGGGGGGGGGCGATATCCCCCCCCCCCCCCCCCCCAGTCAATGCAATGGCGTTCGGCTGCGACCCCAGTCAATGGCGGGTTAATGACTGTCCCGGGCTGGATTACCGTCTGGACGACTGCCGACTACCACTGATCTCAGCAGAGTTCGAGACAAAGTTTCCTCGCTAGGGGGATGCATGGCAGCCATGAAGACGAAACTAATTGAAATGAGCGACTGCGTCCTGATGAACCTCTCACTTCCACCGACACATTCGGCCAAGAAATTAAACCAAATTGAATTAAAGTTAGATCGCATAGCAACGGGACTGCCTGTACCCTATGCTCCACAATCCACATCACCACGTGAGCGTAACCTGTGCTGACCTGCGACAACTACTCATAACAAGTGACCTGTGCTGTGACCTGTGACGTATTTTCCAACAGACCCCGATGACCCATGAAGTTTGAGGCGCGTCGTGTTTGTGTCGGCAGTTTTGACGACACGGACCCGGAGCTGATCCACGACAACGCTATGCAGGAGGAGCAGTTGGTGCCGATTCGACTCGACATGGAGATTGAGGGCCAGCGGCTGCGTGACATGTTCACCTGGAACAAAAACGGTGAGACGACGGCTGGCCAGTGCAGGGGTGCGGTCACTGCTTCCTGCGTCCGAGGTCGGGGCTCGATTCTCCGAACGATCCGCTGCATGCATATCAGATGTTTGGACGTCGCTATGGCTTGCAACAGGATGCACGCTCCTAACGGGTAACCGGACAAAAGTTCGTAAACATAAGGTTCATAACGAAAAAGTTCGTAAGCAAAGGTTCGGAACCTTATCCGATACAAACCTTTGCATACGAACCTTTGCTTACGAACTTTTGCCTTTACGAACTTCAGCATACGAACATTTTGCATACGAACTTTATCCATTACGAACCTTTTTAATACGAACTTTATCCGATATAAACCTTTTCCATTACGAACTTTAGCCGTTACGAACTTTATCACATACGAACCTTATCCGATACGAACCTTTGCATACGAACTTTTTCTTACGAACCTTTTCTTTTCGAACTTTTTCCATTACGAACTTTTTCCTTTACGAACTTCAGCATACGAACCTTTTGCATACGAACCTTATCCGTTACGAACTTTTTGAATACGAACTTTATCCAATACGAACCTTTTCCATTACGAACTTTATCCCATACGAACCTTAACAGATACGAACCTTTGCAAACGAACCTTTGCTTACGAACCTTTTCCGTTACGAACCTTTTCCGTTACGAACCTTTTCCGTTACGAACCTTATGCTTACGAACTTTGGTCCAGGAAGCCTCCCAACGTCATATGACCATTTTGTCGCTGTCATATCATATGTTGTCATATGTTGCGTCATATGTTGTGCG
The DNA here is from genome assembly GCA_036785665.1 of Chirona hameri. Lineage (NCBI taxonomy): Eukaryota > Metazoa > Arthropoda > Thecostraca > Balanomorpha > Balanidae > Chirona > Chirona hameri. Next base: position 10,170 of record JAXIVJ010009675.1, on the reverse strand, counting down.
GTGTACCACCAATAGCGCGACGCGACAGGTGTCACACTGTCTGCTGTCTTTAATCCCTCAATATCATCACTTGTTCATCTGACGTCACACTCCTGACGTCACTCTGGCGTCACACTCAGCTGACGTCACATTCATATGACATCATACTCATCTGACGTCACACTCATATGACGTCACAATCATCTGACGTCACACTCATATGACGTCACAATCATCTGACGCCACACTCATCTGACGTCACACTCATCTGACGTCACACCCCTCTGACGCAGTGTGCTAGGATTGCAAAATTTGGGTGGAAAGCGACACCCTGTGGGTAATGTTTTCCACCCTTTTTCCCAGTTTTACTTTGAATTTCCCACTCCCTAAATCAAGATGTATTGGATAACTATAGCCATACTACACTGATATTACTAATGCTAATATTTCCCTGTGGATGAGAAGAAGAAAAAAAAAACAGGGAAGTATTGCCATAAATGTAACAGCTGATTCTGATATGGTGAGTTTTGGGAAAGCCAGTACATCATATTATATTTTTTTAGGCTGAATTTTCCACTCTTTATGGTTATTTGTAGGCCGTAATTTTCCTACGCACCCTGCCTTCAAAGCAATCTTAGGACCCTGCTCTGGACACACCCCACTGACGGCACACCCTCTGACGTCACACACCCCTGACGGCACATCCCTTCTGACGTGACACCCCTGCTGACGTCACATCCATCTGACGTCACACACCTCTGATGTCACATACATCTGACGTCACATACATCTGACGTCACATACATCTGACGTCACATACATCTGACGTCACATACATCTGACGTCACATACATCTACGTCACATACCTGGCATCACACACACATGTGACGTCACACCCATATGACGTCACCCCTCCGACGTCACACTCATCTGACGTCACACTACTCTGGATGTGACGTCCATCCACAATCATACCACAGCGTGACCTTTGACCCGGCAGTATAGATCAGCTGGCACCAGAAGTTTGCCTTCAGCGAGCACAGCTTGACCACGCGCGCGCGCGTGTGTGTGTGTGTGTGTGTGTGTTGTGTGCGTGTGCGTGTGCGTGTGCGTGTGTGCGTGCGTGTGTGTGTGTGTGTGTGTGTGTGTGTGTGTGTGTGTGTGTGTGTGTGTGTGTGTGTGTTGTGTGTGTGTGTGCGTGTGCGTGTGCGTGTGCGTGTGCGTGTGCGTGTGCGTGTGCGTGTGCGCGTGTGCGTGTGCGTGTGCGTGTGCGTGTGCGTGTGCGTGTGTGTGTGTGTGTGTGTGTGTGTGTGTGTGTGTGTGTGTGTGTGTGTGTGTGTGTGTGTGTGTGTGTGTGTGTGTGTGTGTCCGTCAGAGACACTCATTACTCCGGAGCAGTTTGCCGAGGTGCTGTGTGATGACCTGGACCTGAACCCGATGGTATTCGTCATGGCCGTGGCGCAGAGTATCCGCCATCAGCTGGACACGTACCCGGCCGAGACGGTGACTGAGGATGCCTCCGACCAGCGGGTCGTCATCAAGGTAGGTCAATCACACCATCACCTGGACACGTACCCGGCCGAGGACGCCTCCTCCGACCAGCGGGTCGTCATCAAGGTAGGTTAATCAGACCAGAAGGTAGATGAATTTCGTAGACTAGTTCGGTAGCGGTAACGACGGGTCACGCTCGACATGAGGCTCTCTGAGAGGGGTGTCCTGACGGAGAACCAGTAGAACTGTGCTGAGTACAATCCTACCACAGCAAAACGTGCCCGAAATGTAATGTTGTTTTTCGGTGCTGGTATGGGTAAGTCACGAGTTGCATGGCTTTTGTTGATGACCGGCTCATGTCTGTTGGATGAATTCGGGCCAACCGTGCTTCGAATCACGTCAGGAGATATGGCGTCTTTAACCCTCGCCCTACGGGGTCCTAAAACGCCCCCTCCCCCCCGAGGTTTTTCTTGCATAACTTTGTAGACATGCGGCACATCTTCCTCAAATTTTCAGTAGCTGAGTATACAACAATTATACGTATGCTGTAAAAATTTCATTGATATTGGTTGAGAAATTTGGGAAATAATGATGTTTTGATGACGTCATGTTGGTGGAAAAACGATAAATGTTTTAAAAATCGTAACAAAACAGAGTTTGGAAGCAAATTGCAAACACAATTAAGCAAAGATATAAAATGTCATTTTATTTCAAATAGAAATCTCGGATTTTCACATTGTTGTGTTTTTATCCCCAAAATGAACAAAAACTTTTTTTTTTAAATAAAAATCACCACAAACTCAACATTTTCAAAGATGTTAACAAAACCGGAATATATGTGAGAGAACTGAGAATGGACAATACTAAAACCAAGTTTCAAAGCAATATCTATTTTTTTACGAAGTGATGGCTCCCTAAGTGTAAGAAATTCATGAGTCATTTTTGTAATAACTTTTTTGGACTTTTTTTACCAGATACGAATACATAATTACCTTTTCTGTATTTCTGAGACAAAACTGGTCTAGGAACATGCTTTTTTATTTACATTTATCAATTTCTCATTTTGAGGTTTTCTGACAGAGCAAAATCGCTGTTCTGGACGTGGTCGATCGAGGTCATTCACTTGACCTGGAAGGTCACTCGTTGACCCGAAACCTAAAAATTGCATACCGTTAGATTACAAACATGACAGGCAGCATGTTGGTTCTTACCGCTTTGCTCTATGTTTCTTGGTTTGGAAGTTAACGGGGGGTCTTTGTAGGACCCCCCCCCCCCCCCCCCGTAGGGCGAAGGTGAAAAAAGCTCCCGTAGGGCGAGGATTAAGTTAGATGTCTTTTAAACGTTTTGTCTTTTAAAAACGTTAGTCTTTTAAACGTTTTGGTGATACAAAGTCGAAGAAATAAATCGTAGAATAGAAAATTATCCCATGCACTTTTCGTTCTGACTCACTGTAGTGGTTTTCGTTTGAATCAAACAGATGTTCACTATTGTATTCATCACCTATTGGCGTCCATGCGTCCAGCTCGACTGTACTATACGCTCAAATATCGTACAAATGTGTGCTATTTGCCCGCCCCACAGCTCAACATCCACGTGGGCAACATATCGCTGGTGGACCAGTTCGAGTGGGATCTGGCCAACCCGCAGAACAGTCCGGAGCAGTTCGCGCACAAGCTGTGCGCCGAACTGGGCCTGGGCGGCGAGTTCATCACGGCCATCTCGTACAGGTGAGACGTACCGGAGAACCGGAAGGTGGCTAGGGTTCGGCGGGGGGGGGGGGGGTTAGGGTTGTAAAAAGTTCGCGTCAGGAGCCGAGAGGCAGCACTGGGAGGCAAGACGGGGCAACAGTTCAGCGCCTAATGGGGTATTTATCGTGACCAGTAGTTGCAGGCCCGATCGCCCTGTCCGGTGTTCACTCCGCCTAATGACCTTGTGACCTGTAACTTGTGTAACCCGTCTGACCTGCGTGACCTTTAACCCGGCAGTATTCGCGGCCAGATCAGCTGGCACCAGAAGTTTGCCTTCAGCGAGCACAGCCTGACCACGATCGGCCAGCCGTTCCGGCAGCGTCACGAGGCCGACAACTGGGGACCGTTCCTCGAGGCCCTCACCGACGCTGAGATGGAGAAGAAGATCCGAGACCAGGACAGGAACACCAGGTCAGGAGGGTGGGGGCAGGAACGCCAGGTCAGGGGGGACAGGAACACCAGGTCAGGGGGGACAGGAACACCAGGTCAGGAGGGTGGGCGACAGGAACACCAGGTCAGGAGGGTGGGCGACAGGAACATCAGGTCAGGGGGGAGGAATACCAAGTCAGCGACGCGGCCGTCACGTGATACGCAGAACCAGTGAGAGGGTTGCTCGGATAGTATACCGCAGCGGCGCCAAGCGGACGTTAGACAAACTAGTAGTATAAAGACAGCGCTGCACTCGGCATTGAGGCAGCGTTGAGTTCGTTTGTAATATTAGCAGATGTAGTTGCTTGGAGGTAGTTCAGGTCATATATAATTGCTCGGAGATGGTGAAGACATATTCTACCTGTGAGTTGGTTAATAATGATTGTAGCCTCTTGGCCGTGATACGGAAGCCCATGTAGGATGTCTGTGTGATGTGTGATGTACGATGTACCGTGCATCTGCCACTTGTATCTGTGCTGACTGAGTCGTCTGACCACCAATGTTCCGTTGACAGGCGTATGCGGCGTCTGGCGAACACTACCCCGGGCTGGTGAGCCGTCTCCGGGCCTCTCCGGTGAGGGCGTGCGGCGGACGGTGTCCACGAGCGGCTCCAATCGTCACGAGGGGTGTAGAGACTCACGGCAGTGTGCTGTGTGCTGCGGGTCGCCACCCATCGTCGGGCCATCCGAGCGGCGCGGCGTGTGTGTGTGTGTGGGGGGGGGGGGGCTGTCTGTGACGCGATCATGCAGTGGGTTAGCGCGAAACCTCTTCCAGTACTCGCATGACATGTGCGTCGGCCATGTAAACCCATTTCGGTGGATAAGTGCTGGCGTCGGTTGTCGGGGCGTGGCGTTATCATGAGACTCCCCAGTTGGTGGGGACTCTGACACGCGGATCTCGGTTTCCGCCCCCAGCTGGTGAACAAACTCCATGTGCATGCTCTCGTAGGACTCGCCTTTTCTCTGAGTCCGCTCAGCTCTATTGTCTGTCAATCATCATTAATCCTTGTGCTAAATGGAATGGTCGTAGAGTGTCACCAGATTCAGCAGTTCAGAAGCAGCATTTTGACATCCCTCATTATTGATGATTGTTTGTCTCTTACCACTTAATTTGTGCTGGACGTTTGAAACGAATGGACCGGTAATTTCGGCATGCATCTTTTCAGCTTTGTTTCTGAATCTCATGAATTGGTCACACTTCACACAGGAATACATGTCATCAGAAACATTTCATCCATCATGTTTGTGAGATTATTGATTGTAATATACTTTGTTCTGTAAAACTGTTGTATAAGTTAACTATTTTGTCTCGTCTGGAAATGATTTAAAACCTGGCATGTGATTAGTGGCAATGTGACCACGTTTGGCCTGCCGATTGCCTAACCGCTAGATTTCCGTCGACTCCGACTGCGACTCCGCAGTCTGGACTCGGGTGCTGAGTCGAAGGAACTTCGTCGACTGGTCCGACTCCGTTCGGGTCTATGGATCTCGACACTCATCGCAGTCTGCAGTATTAATTCTGAATTCATCTGACCTTTGGTGAAACATTGACAAGTGACCGAAGCAATAGCGCATCATGCAGGAAAGTTGTGAGAGTAGTTTCGTGGCCCGGGGGTATAGTTTCCTCTAAGACATTGATTCTCAAGTGAGTGGTACTTACCCCACTTGGGGCGATGGAGTGTTTGGGTGTGGGACAATGGTGATTGAACAGCTAAGTGAGAAATCATCAGCTGATTCGTTGGATGATTGTTCAAAATGCACAAACATCTATCCTAGCTTCTGTTTCCAGTGGCGGCGAAAAGTATTTTCGGATGGGGGTAAAGAAACTCCGGGAGTCCCCTCGGCCAAAGCCCCCCCCCCCCCCTCCAAGAATAACAAAATGTTCGAAATGGTATCTCCTCGGGTTTAGGGCACTATATTTTGCAGGGCCTCTAAATGATCGAGAAAGAAGAACGTCGGACAGGCCCATGTTGAAGTCTCATGCCTTCCGAGGGCCCCTCAGGCCTACTACCGAGGGCCCTATCAGGCCTACCGAGGCCCCCCCAGGCCTACTGAGGGCCCCCTCAAGCCGACCGAGGGCCCCCGAGGGCCCCCGAGGGCCGACTGAGGGCCTTCTGTCGGCCTTAGAGGGCTCCTTAGGCTGGCTGGGGGCACCTCGGGCCCTCGTTCATTTTTTTTCGGTTAAAAAAAATAGAGTTAACTTTTACAAATTAATCGGGGGGGGGGGGGGCAAAATCATATTTGTGTCCCCCCCCCCCCCCCACACACACACACACACACACACAACTTCTTGAGTGGGGGGTAGCTGCTTCCCCTGCCTCCCCTGTTCCGCCGCTCCTGTCTGTTTCACTGTAACCACACTATCGCAAAGAGGATCACTACAATTAATGCTGAATGATGCTCAGCTTTGCGTTACGGTATACATGTTTGTACACGCTGGGAAGTGGGAACCATTGCACAGTGGGGATTTTTGCGATTTAGCCTGAATTAATTGCTGAAATCCATGTATATGCGGCAGTGCATTCACGCTTAACCCGCGAGTTACTGGGATATATTTCATAACGCGACTTACTGGGGGGGGGGGGGGGCTATTTTTTGTCCCCCCCCCCCCCCTCAGAACAGTTTCAGAACACTTCAGGTCACAGAGATATGACGTCTTTTGAAAAGATCTCCACCGTTGCATGGTCAACGGGATGTATTGTCATGTTGCTGTCAGCCGTGTCGGGCTCAGATGTAGAAGCAGTCGTCAGTTTCGACTTAATATGGCCAATAAGGTTACCAACTCACTGGGGAAGGGCATACTAGGTCACCGGAGGTCCGTTTGTCCTCGTGACCTGGCCTGACCAGTGACCGTGACCAGACCTGTAGTTAAGACCGTGACCAGACCAGTGAACAGACCAGTGACCAGACCAGTGACCAGACCAGTGACCAGACCAGTGACCAGACCAGTGACCAGACCAGTGACCGTGACCTGAAGACAAGACGGATCAATTGCTGACCATTCTCACCCAATTAGAGTAAAAGTTAAACTTGTTGAGTTCAACGAAGATCAACGAAGAAGGTCACTGAATGTCGTTGTGGTGCATGTTTTGAGCTGTATAAGTCTTCGAGAAGCAACACTAAGCAACTACATCGAGCTGGGTCATGCACGGAAATATGTGCGGAGTCGAATGGTACATCGTCGTAGTGTCACCTCGTATCGTACATTGTTATTTCTGTTGTTTTTTTTCATCTCCAAACATACAGTGATTTCTTTTGCCGTTTGAACCATTCTTCAATCGAGGATAGTGGGTGCTAAAATGTAGTATAATTGTGATGTATGCACGTTGCTGTATTCCCAATGAAAGTGGCTATCCAACCATGTATTAGTTTTTGGCTAAGTCATTGCCTGTATCCAGTACTGATGCATCTAAATACAGGGCATACGATCAGCATTCTTCTCAACTGCACGCGCAAAATCACGCAATAGTTTACTTCGAATCAGTTTTCACTTTGCTTACTTGAAAGCATACATATAAAGTGAAATGAGTCCCAGAACATGCAAATAAGAACAATTTTGCATCATACGAGTACGATAAAAATTGCAAGAAATCGAGAAAATATATTTGGAATTAATTCAGGCTAAATTCCAAAAATCCACACAGTGCATTTATTTAGACCAAGAGCAGCAGCACACATGTATGTATGCATGGGTGGGCACCGGTCCGTTACTCCGTGACTAACGGAGTTACTTTTTTGAGCAACGAAGTAACGGACTCGTTACATTTTTTGACAGTAGCGGACCGAGTAACGGAAGTTATTTTTGTGGTACGTTACTTCGTTACTTTTGGAGAGGCGCCCCCCCCCCCCCCCCCCGTCACTATCCGGAGGGGCGCCGTCACTGGCCGGAGGGGCGTCGTCACGGGCGGAGAGGCAGTCACTAGTCACTAGAGGGGCGCCGTTACTCGCCGGAGGGGCGCCGTCACTGACCGGAGGAGCGCCGTCACTGGACGGAGGGGCGCCGTCACTATCCGGAGGGGCGCCGTCACTGTCCGGAGGGGCGCCGTCACTGTCCGGAGGGGCGCCGTCACTGGTCGGAGCTCGGAGGGGCGCCGTCATTCGCCGGAGGGGCGCGGTCACTGACCGGAGGGGCGCCATCAATGGCCGGAGGGGCGCCATCAATGGCCGGAGGAGCGCCGCCACTGACCGGAGGGGGCGCCGTTACTCGCCGGAGGGGCGCCGTCACTGACCGGAGGGGCGCCGTCGCTGACCGGAGGGGCGCCGTCACTGGTCGGAGGGGTGCCGTCACGGGCCGGAGGGGCGCCGTCACTGATCGGAGGGGCGCCAGCTTTGCATTGGCGCCTCGGGTCCAAAGGACCAGGTCATTGTTGTGTTTTCTCTTAGTGTACCATACCATGTGCACTTATGTAATTTGTGAATGTTTTAATTTATTGCTGCATGACTTCAACTGTAAGTGGACCCTGTCCCATGTGGTTGTTTATTCAATAAATACAAATACACGCACTAAAAATTAATGACCGTACACTCTGTACGCCATTGGTGCCGGTCCTGTTGGCGGAGCTAGTTGCAAGACATAAATGGTCCGGGGGGGGGGGACTTCCCTCTAGGTCAATTCTTCATCAGCCGTCTGCAGGGCTGACTTGACTGTACAAATAATATATTTTAGCATCATCCGCGGCACCCCATATAATGTAAAGGGGCCTTTGCCCCCCAAAAATGCTAGGAAACCCAGTCAAGTTGCATATCATTCGAAATCGCTTAAATTTCCAAAGCTAATGCAATCATTATAATGCATCTGGAAGCCCTAGGGGCCCAACTAGGGCTGTTCCTATTTTTTGGCCCTATGGGGCGGCCCCTACGATTTCCTTCAAATTTACACTATCAACTCCTCAGACCAAGAAAACAAATCTGGCTGAAGAAATATATCTGGTCATTTAAGATTAGGGCCGCTAGGGCCGATTGGGACCCCACTTATAAGGTAAAGGGGCCTTTGCCCTAAAAAAACGCTAGGAAACCCAATCAAGCTACATATCATTCGAAAGCGCTTAATTTTCCAAAGCTAATGCAATCATCGGAATGTAGCTGGGAGCCCTAGGGGCTCAACTAGGACCGTTCCTATTTTTTGGCCATATGGGGCGGCCCCACGATTCCCCTGACCATGCTTACTTCCGCTACATCACAGCGCCGCCGTTTAAAAAACGGCGCACGGCGCACAGTGCCGCCGTTTAAGCCGCCGTTTTTGGCACACTTGTTCGGGCATCAATTACCTACATTGTGTGCAATTGTTGACCACGGGTCATCTCAGGTCAGATCACGTGACCACACCTCCAAATAAGTTTGCGGTCGTACCACAGCCACAGTTTTTGGCCGATCGGTTTCAAACTTACAGGATTTCCTAAGTTCATAGGTACCTACAATTCGAATATCTAAGATTTTGAATATCGGTGACCTAAGGTCGCCGGTCGGGTCAATTTCGTGACCTCCCATTATAAGTAAATGGGGAAATATGCAAATGTTTCTTATTCCGAGGATACGCATAATATCAGTCCAATTATTTCTGGATCATGTTATCATAGGCTATTATTGATGATCCAGGTTAAATTTGTGTTCAGTGACCCCTACAGGGTCAGCCGAGGTCACTGAGGTCACCAACACTTTTTGTGTCATAACTCTCGATATAATGAAGATAAAGAAGTGAAACCGGCATAAATGTGTTTGTCTCGTCGATACACGTCTCCCAATATGCAACATGACCCACTTGGGTCGCCACTTGACCTTGACTTGAGGTCAAAGTTCTAAGTTGACCTAAACTGGTCCAAATGAATGTGATTCGAAGCGTTTTGATCGAACATGATGTCAAAGTCATTGCCGTATCTGTATTAGGTAAAACGTTATTTGCGAACGTTTTGACAAAAAATAGCCCTTTTGACATTTGACGACCTCTGGAGCCCAAACTATTAACCTGAAATACAATTGATGACATGTTATGATTTAATATTTCAAGAGCTTTCGATTGTTTTTTTTTTTCTCGTTTGTTCCTAGCTATCATAGTTCCCGAGATATTTTGGGGTTTCTGGAGCGATGTCCTAAAACTGGAAAATCTGACCTTCGATGACCTTTGGTGACCTCAATATTGACCTGAACCAAAAAATGTAGAAATAGTTTCAAGGTTATTTGTGATGAGCTTTCGAACCGTATTTTCAGTTTTCCAATGAGGAAAATTTGACAACGAGAAGGTGCACCAAGATTAGAAGTGAGAAGATTGCCAAAACAAAATACTTGGTTTCGCCCTGCCCCCCCCCCCCACTTTAAAATCGTTCCCGGGCCCTGGTCACGAGTCCTTCAGGTCGTCAACAGGGGGACGGGGAAACATACCCCTGACGCCAGTGGCGTCGCCGACGGGGGGTGCGGGGGGTGCTAGCACCCCCCACTTTCAGAAAGTGGGGGGTGCGCACTCCCCACTTTTTCTGGGCCTGGGATGGGCCCTTTTCGGGCACGCAGCGCCCGAAAAGGGCATAACGCA